>CM024641.1:29182478-29236395 GCA_014182715.1 Eucalyptus cloeziana | reverse complement strand
CCCACCGCTAGGAAGAAGGCAGAAAAAGAAAAAGGAAAAAGAAAAGAAAAAACAAAAAATTAATAAAAAAATTAAAAATAATTAAAAATTCGAAAAATTTATAAAAAAATTATAAACATTGCCACGTCGGCGTCCGGCCATTGGCCAGCGTCCATGTCAACGTTGGCTGGCCAAAATTGGCCGGATGAACTGAATTGGTACCAATATTAAAAGGTTTAGAACTGAATTAGTCCAATTAAAAAGTTTAAGAATTGAATTAGTACCAATGCAATAGGTTTAGGACTTTTTTGGTACTTTTCCCTTGTTGAAGAACATGTTGCTTTCTTGTTATGTTGGCTTTGTCGATATATCTTCTGTTACCCCATATTAACTGTATTCCACGAATTTATTGATATAGCTTATGCATTGTCAAAAGGCATCGACGTTGCATTAGGTCGCATGGCTCTTGTAGCATTATATTGAGGCCTTACGGATGCACAGACTTCGTTATCTGGAGATCATTCTAAACCCTTCTTCGGCCCTTACTTCTCCTAGCTATTCCATAAGAAAGGGCAAATTCAATCCATTGGTCTGAAGCACATGAATAATATGTTGAAAGCGAATTTGGGCTCTGGAAATTCCGTCGAATGCTTCATCCTCTACCTAGTGGCTTCTTTCATTTGAGTGCTTGCTCAATACATTACTATCTCTGACTGACTTTGGCTTTTACAAGCTGGGGATTGATGATAAAGCTTGCAGTTCTTCGACTATGCAGTCCAATGTATGCTTATTTTGGTTAAGCATTCTAGCCCCATTCGACCTATGTTGAACTTCAGAGTAAATACACTAGAAGTGCCAAAAGTTGTGTATAACGCTCACTTTGGTGCTAAATGTTTCTGTCAGATCATTAAGTGCCAAATTAGAAGAAAAATGATCACTTTGGTGCTATCGGCAAGAGATTCTAGCCAAAATGATTACGTGGCTTTTATAATTTAAAAAAAAAAAAACATCGACATGGCTTTTAAACGACGTCGTTTTCCATCTTCCTTAAGAAAACGACGTCGTTTTGCCGTCATACGTGGATGGCCTCACAAAAACAATGCCGCATAGCTCATATGAGGATTGAAATTAGGGTTTTTGTCTCGATCTTCGCCCAACGCCGACCTAGCTCGCTTGGCCACCGTCGCTCGGCCTACATCATAGTTGCTCGACTAGGTGAGCGAGGAGAGGCTAAGGTTGTTTCTTGGGCAAGAAACGATGGGAAGAATAAAAGGCAAGGGTGGAGGAGGAGGAGGAGGAGGAAGAAGGGGGGTCGAAGGTGGAGAGAGCGAAGACGAGGAGGATGAGGGAAACAAGGAGGGCGTAGATGAAGATGGTGGATTGGGCTCTGCTTAGGGAGCGGCTGAAGTGGGTCCATTTGAAGGGGGAAGGAAAAGGAGGAGGAGAGGAAGAAGAGGACAAGAGCTTGGGTTTGTCGACAATATTGGACGAACCGGAGGCGGAGTTGTGCCGGTGCCGGTGCTGGTGCCGGTGTTGCTGCTAGTGCTGGTGCTAGTATTGTTCTTTGGGGAAGAAGATGACGGGGAAGCCCATGCCATGCCTTCTCTCTCTCTCTCTCTCAATTTGGGGATTTAGGGTTCTAACTTGGGGGAAAGACGCTAAACAACGTCATTTTATTGTTTAGATGCTGACTGTACTCTTCGGCGAGCCACATCAACTTCAAAAATTAATAAAAAAGTGCCACGTCGGATTTCCAATCAATCAGATTGGCGTTGGCACTAAAATGATCATTTTTCAAACTTTTTGATACTTAAGTGATTCAAAATAAATTTTTGGCACCAAAGTGAGCGCTGTACACAACTTTTGGCACTTCTAGTATACTTATCCCATTGAACTTCTCTTATGGAGGGCCAATTTCCTCGAGTTTCAAGACATATAATTCACACCATTGTGCACGACAATTTGAACTGACCCAAGGTGTTCCTATGCCACTAGCATATTCGATAAACTTCTCTTTCTCCAAATCAGGCTCTGGCCATGGGCAGAATAGAGCTTATATCATTTGTTATAACGAAATTACCATAATATCCTTGGGCATTTCCGCTTTATCAACTTTTGGGTTATTCCCATAACTTTACATTCTTCGATGAGCGGTAGAATGATTATCGGCTCCACTGTTCCCTTGCTGTGCGGATGGGGTTTTTTCCAAAGTCATCCAATTTCCTTCGGGCTTATTGCATCCATTCAAAAGACCCTTGAGACTATTTGAGTATCAAGCCCTAAGAAATTCTGGACATTCAACTAGCAAAGGTAACCTCTTTGTTTTTTGTTATTTTCATTTGCTTATCTTCTAAACCGCCCATTCAATGTAGATGATTCTTCCTTGTCCAATGGACAAACTATAGGAACCTTTGACGAGCTTATGTCCAATTTACCTCTCTATCCAGTCAATGTCAATCATATCAATATGGTCCAAATTTCAAGAGGCACCAATGATCTTGGCTCACCATCTCTCTTACGTAATGAGCCGATTCCATCTGAGGATCGTAATTCTACTCAAATTGCCCAGGCATGGCCAATTGAAATGAACATTTGCTTGTGTTTTATAAGAAAGTGTGAACTATGCTTGTTATGATCCGTTGCCATCCAACTATTATGAGTGGGGTCGATCCAGTAACGTGCCTTGTACAAGTTGAAATCATCAAAGACATTGCTGTTATGTTCCTTTAACAGAAAGGGATGCTTTATGCCGCCATAGTAGAACAAGAAATCTTACAGATGCCTTATCGCAGAAAACTTCTGTAATCCGATTGAACAACTCAGGACTATCAACGGGAAAAGCAACACTTCACTGATTTTTTTTTTTTAAAGGAATTAATAGTGGCCTAACCTTTCATTCCATTAAGTTAACAAGAGAAATAGAGAGCCACAACAAAAATAATGATCGCACGGTGAGCCAAACAAACTCAAAACCCAAGAGTGACTCGAGCATTTTTACATCACCTTTGATTACATATGCTAAAATCTGCCCAAGATTGGCCCATTTTCCCATGCCAATTCTGGTGTGAATAAAGTTGGTATTGCTTTGGGTTAGTAATGGATCTTCGATCTTCATGCTAGGAGGTTAGTGGAAAGGGGTAAAAGAAGAAATCCTCGTCACTTTGGTTTTGACTATTTTCAAGATCATTTATTGCCTTGTCCTTAGAATAGGGTCATGAAAGTATGATTGTCCCCCCTCCTTCGGTTGTTAGAATAAGGGAGAACAGGTGTGGGTTAAACTAGATCATAATAGTAGCCAAAAAGTCCATTCTCTAAAGTCCTAAAGCAACTAGTTTTATATGTACTGGACTGAGCAGAACACCCTTCACGGCGGCATTCTGAGCATGACGGAACTTCATCTTCCTAGTATTAATTTTGTTCCTCCGCAATCTATTTGCCCTCAAAGGGTTCTAGAGGTTACCGATTCCATTTTATCTTGGAACAGACATAAGCAGAGATGGCATAGTTCCGGAGGGGTCTTGTCATGGTTTGTATGAAATTGGAGTAGCATGCGACATTGGCAAGCCATGAGAAATGATGAGCATTGCCGGAGATGCAGCTCGATTCTGTTCTATTTGGGATGGGTTCGATGCAGCTGGTTTACAAGGATCAATATTGATAATATCGAAAAGTCGAACTAAGCCATCCAATCCAGGATTTAAACGTCATCTTTGTTGTTTCAATAAAAATGTACTCATATATGTCTAGACAAATGACTCGATTTTGTGAGCATTTAAGATTTGGAATGGAGACAGAAGGAGACTGGTCACAAAGTGTCAAGTTTCTGTTATGCTATTGAAATCGTGTACTAAGGCAGTGGAAATGGATAGACATGGATCGTAACTTGCGCTAGGTGCACAACGAAGAAACTCAATTCCATCAATGTTCCAAGAGATGAGACCTTTTTATAATTGAGAACATAACGAATCAATACTGGAGAACCTAATTTACTCTAAAAAAAATCATGAAAAAGTAAATAATATCAGTGAAACTATAAGGATGGTACCCAGAACCCAATCAAATAATTATTTAAAAGGACATGACATCATCTAAAATATTCAAGGGACCCGAAAAACTACAAATAGTTAAAATAGAACAAAATCCTAAATTTTGATGATTCTCTAATCCCCGTTGTTCCCTCCCAAATAATAAATATCCAAGCCTGGATTGGGAAGTTGCTAAAGATGATCATACTTTTCCGCGCAACTATGTATAAAATAGACTCCAATGTGGTTTGAATAGAGACAAGGTAGTCTTCCGTTTGGCCGAAATCTAGAGATAGATCATGGTTACCTATGATTCTGCAATTCAGGAGGAAACCTTGTCATCTTGCAATCTCACTCTGAGAATTGGTTTCCGTAAGTTCGTTTCGCCAGCAAATTTAACAACAATGTCGACGATCACACTAGGAACTCAAAACTAAGCATTAAGTACAATAACTCATAATTGATCGAAAAGCATACGGTCGTTTTAACTGGGAGATTGGCAAATTCAAATATCAACAGAGAATATAAAATTTGAATCTTCTTGAAAGTATGACAAACATGGTTCTTTAGAGAGACAATGCCCAGCCTCTCAGTCCTAGCGACAATCAGTAAAGGCCAATGGCGGGCTTAGCGCAGACATGATAATAGTGTAGCACTCGATCTTTTTAGAACACACGTAGCATGCTCAAATCCATATGTCCGAAGTGCAGTCGCCTCCTGGATACCTCATTTCATGAGCTAGGGACGGGCCATCAGGCTCGGAGCCGAAGTCCACGAAGAAATCCGGGTTAATTTTGAGGCCGCCTTTCTCGGTGTCGACATCAGTCTGCAGCATGTGCGATCCTGTTTCCATCAGTTGAGGATAGAATTGGCAATCCCAAGGGCTGAAGAGTGAGTTTGTGACGTGTGCCATCTAAGCTTAACTGGACCATTGAGGTCCTCCCCTGAGTTTATTTCCCTGAAGCAATGCATGAAGTGATCAAAGAAGTAATATTCTTGCAATTATCCAGCAAGATTTACCGTAATCACCTTTTACCATTGTTTGTTCTTACATAAATTGAAACAGTCATACCTTTATCTCAGGAAGGTCAACTTGCCATGTCGTACCATCTTCTCTCTCTACCACAACACAACCGCGCTTCCCTTCTGAAACAGTCCCCCGACCCATACTTGGTCGGTGAGCACGGGATGTTCAGGGTCCTCAATGTTGTAATGCCTCACATCCACGTGAAGCCAGTTCACAAAGTACAAATAATGATCATCGAGCGATATCAAGAAATCTGTTATGAGTCCAGGCATTACAGGAAGGATCCAGTTTTGGACCTTCAGAGGTTCAACTGATACAGCCACCTGCATAAACCAGTGGGAAAAAGACATTACCGGGCTGCATAATGTCATATTAGTGACAATCTGCAGGGTGATAAAAGCCTGTATTCAATTGGAAGAGGACGTATGGAGACACGGGAAAAAAAAAAAGGCATCGACAAGGGGAGAGATGACAAGACAAAAGTTATATTCAACTAGATCTCTGATTTTAGTAAGAAGACAGATAAGAATTTTGTTGTGTTTCCCAAAGTTGGCGAAGTTGCATCAATTCATAGGTTTTCGTCGGTAAATAACGAGAATTTTTGCACAGACAAAATACATTCGTCATGGTCCTGTTGTCACATTTCTAGATGAATCGAAAACAGCACTGATCTGCACTGAGATGTTTACATCAGTTGAACCTTGACTGCATTTTTTCAGACATTCTGGCTGTCTGTCAGAAAGAGTTCCAATACAAATATTCTCTAAATTTCAAGAACTTGCCATGCCACTTGACACCACTACTAAGGGCTCGATTCCAGCTATTGTCAAGAGCGAAATATCAGACATTCTGGCTGTCTCTCAATTTAAACAAAGAACATTCTTTCAAAAGAAAAGAAAAAATTGTGCCATAAACTGATGTTACCACATGTCATCAGCTTTTTTTGAACTATAATACATGTTTAGAAACGACACTAGATTTCTGATTGTTTCGAATTTATATAGCAATTTTTTGCTTGTCTTCATATTCAGGAAGCAAGCTCTATCATATGAAAATGACAACAGCTCATTGTTGTTGTTCAGAAAACCTCTCCGAAATGATAAAATTATTGTCGCGCCAAGCCTTCGCCACCGCACGCTCCCTCCTCTGCACGAGCTCTTCGTGGCTTGGGACCTGGGGCTGCGTCTGCGGCTGCTGCTGCGGGGCCGCCACGTTCAGGAAACTAGGGCTTCGGATTGGAAAAGCAGCTTTCTGTATAGCATAGCCAGCGATTTGATTGGCGATGGCCATGTTCTGGTGGAAGAACTGGAGAGCGGGGTTTTAGAAATAAAAGTTAGGGTTTCGAAGCAGAAGGTTCGGCATCGCAGTTGGTTGCTGCGGCGGAGGCTGGCCGCGGCCGCCGCCGGAGGGGCGGAAGCGCGGTGGCTGCCCGTACATGTGGGAGGGGAGAGGGCGTCGGAGAAACGGTGGAGAGAGAGGGGGCGTGGGGGTGGGAGGGTTCATCAGAGGTCTTGCGGGTATTTATCGGGTTCGAATTAGGCGGTGCTTCGCGCGCCTGAGTTTCTGTAGGCGTTTCCAAGTAAAAACCAAAATTATAGGGATAATACCACAAAAAGAAAAATTCCCAAACCCTAGGCTTGTGACAAATTTACTTTTTTTTTTTTTTGTCGATCGTCTCTATTTCTATTATAACTCTCAGACTTTTGTCCTACCTCTTTTCAGAACATGGAAGTTGAAACCCACTTTTGAAATTAAATCGTTCCCACCCCAACTCCCGAGAGGGTGGTGATTCAAACCCCTATCTCCCATTCCATATTGGAAGGATGGTCACTAGGGCAAATCCTAGTGATTTGCAACAAATTTACTTTACGCTAACCTTTTTTATCACAAATATCTCAAATCGATACATTTATGACAAATTTATCTCAAATTAATTTTTAATTATCAAAAAGTAAAAAATCCAAACTAGTACATTCGTCACAAATTCACTTTCTGTTAATTTGGATTAATATCACCAGAAATCAAAAGCCAATACACGCGGTACATTTGTCAATTGTCACCCGTCACTCAACTCAGCAATTTAACAGTAAATTTTAACGAAAATTAACGGAAGTTAAATTCGTCACAAGTGTACCAATTTAGGATTTTTTGTCATTGATGTACCAGTTTAAAATTTTTTCTTGTATCAACTCAGATTACAAAAACATCACTAGAAAATATTCGATGTGGCGACATATGATGTAGCAAGCATCGTTCAACTCAAATCAGTTTGAAAATCAACACGTGTCCGTTGATGTACTGTCGAATACCCCGAAAAAAGAAAAGAAAAGAAAAGAAAAGAAACCTTCGACGATGGCCAGGTGAAAGGGTTCCCCTAAGCTCCAACATCATCGGTTTTAAATGCATGCCTGCGAAAGATTCAAATGGCCGTCAAAAGACCCGCGCTTGCTCGACTTTCCCCTCTTTTCATGTTGCTACCCAAAACTTTTGCCCTTCCATTCTACCGTTCCTTGATTTTATGTTTTCACTTCAAAAGGAGAGGTTTCCTATTAGAAAAATAAGCTACAAGAACAAAATGTTATCCCCGTCCTCGAACGAAGGTCAATGACCTCCGGTTGGCATAGGCGATGGCGTTGCGAGGCTCACAAAGGCGTGATGGAGATGGAGGCCACACGACAGAGCGGATGGCCAGCTACTGCAAGCTTAGGTTTTATGTGTGCTCACAGGAGAACAAGAAGATGGCAAAGAGAAATTAAGGAAAAAGAAAAGGAAAAAAAAATAGAAGGAAAGAAGAAGAAAAAATTGAAAAGAAAGTAGGTAAAACCCCTATTAGCCATTTATTAAAACTAACTAATGTATCAATCATTTAAAGGGATAAATTTAAGGTTTAAACGTTCCCTTAACTTTAGATAATCACAGTCATTTTGGGATATAGCCAAAATTTTGATGAAGCTAAAAGCCTCGACCGCCCTTAGACACTCGTAGTAATTTATTTTGCTTTAGCTTCATGTTTTAAGGTAGATATGAGTAAAATCATTGCTTCATATGCTACTTGAGAAAACTTTAATTTTTACAAAAGAAAAGTTACACAAATTAACTCTGAACTTTGAATTCGATGTACAATATTATCTTTGAATTTTTAATTTGTTTAACGTGGTCTATAAACTTTAGTCTAATGTGCAATGTCAATTATGAACTTTTAACTTGTTTGATTTGGTTCCGAACTTTTAAACATTTTATATAAATTAGAGGTTATGTTGAATATTTATCAGTAGCTCAAAAATTACATTAAATAAATTAAAAAGTTCAGTAATGGTCTAGATCGTTTTACCTATCGGCAAAGATGGAACCCTTTCTCAGCGAAGACGAGAAGATGGACAGGTGAAGTCTAGTGCTGGAATTATTGTTCCGCCAAGGATATCATGCGAAATTCACAGGGCGAGACGGAATAATGTGTTTCTTTTTTTGGGTCGGTAAGACAGCACATATAAAACCAATTCCCAGGTGCCAATTTCTAGGGTTCGGGGAACGCAAGCCCACACGCTCGCTCGCTCTCTCTCGCTTCCCTCCGCCTTGCCTCCTCCGCCCAGCTGCCGGACTCCACCGCGCGACCGCCGCGTACGCCGGCGAGCCCCCCCGCCTCCGCCCGGCTCCGTCGACGGCCTCGTGAGCTCTCGAGAAAGCCACGCCTACGGCCAATAGCCGACCCAATTGAGCTCAACCGAGAATTTCCCGAGTAAAAACGCTTCTTTTGACTCTTGAATTATTGTTGTTGTTGCGTGGCTTTTACTGAACACTTGTTACTCAAAACCTTGCCGATGAACAGGCTGCTGTGGCTATTTGCCGAAACTAATGGCTGAAAGTTTACCCAAAGAGATTCTCATCGACATACTCTTGAGGGTTCCGGCCGAGTCGTTGGTGCGATCCAAATTCGTCTGCAAACGGTGGCGGTCTCTAATCTCCGACCCAGGCTTCGCCAAGTCGCATCTGCAGAGGCTCAAGGCAGGGGATTTAATTCCTAGGCAGAGAATTCTCATTGGCGGCCGCCACGAGACCATAGATTACAAAACCCTCGACGCCAATGAGGGTTGTGTGGCGGTACCACATAACATCAAAACGATCAAATCTGACAGCAATGACAGCAATTGGCAGATCGTGGGGTCCTGTGATGGCCTGGTTTGTTTTCTTGTCTCTGGCATTTTTCTCATATATAACCCGACCATCAGGGAATATAGGGAGTTGCCCTCTTCCGATCTCGAGGAAGATTGTCAGTTTCTTGACCGTCACAATGAGTCATTCTATGGACTCGGATATGACCCTCGATCTGATGACTACAAAATAGTCGAGGGCATCCACAAATAGTCATATGAATTTTGGGTGGCGGCAATATTTTCGCTTAAGTCCGGTTCTTGGAGAAGATATATTTCCCGATCGAAGAAATCAAAGAAAGCGGTCTCGATGTTAGTGGCAACGGGGCCTTACACTGGCTCGTCTATGAGTGGGGCAAGACTGGGATTCTGTCACTTGATTTGTTGGAAGAGAAATTCCACCGGGTGCTTTCGGCTCCTGAAGTCAATAGGGATGGACTTTCCCCGGGACTCGGGGTTCACTGGATTAATCTGTTCATATATAGCCGCTATGATAACCGCATCCACGCATGGATAACGGATGAGTATGGGAGAGGAGGATCATTGACAAAATGGTTCGGTATTGATTGCGTACATGTATCTAGGCATACTACCCCCTCGTGTACACAAGGAGCGGAAAAATCGTTTTTTTTTTATAAATGCGGACCAGGTGATTTTATTCAATCCAGAGGATAATACTTACACATAGGGGACCGCTTTTTCTTCATCGAATATGCTATCTATTTGGAAACTCTTATTTCTCCCTATCTTGACGGTGAGCCATCAAGAATCTGGAGCCTTCAGGCGGCGTCATGTGATGCAAGGATTTTCTTAATAGCTAAGGGTTCTAAATTTTATTAGTATACATTGATATGTATAACGCTATGTCAACGTGTCACATGAGAAATTTTTTTACATATTCAGCAAATTCTTGCATTGATGGATACTTATTGACTTCTTCACGATTATCATACTTATCTTTAAGATCTATGAGCATCTTGATTGTAGATCTGTTGCTATGATGTATGATCGTTGGTTTACTGTAATGATGGAATGCTTTTCAAATTTGTCTATCTCAATGTTGCTTCATTAGAGCTAATATTAAAGAATCGTGGAAGTGGATTGAACTATCTAATTATGTTGCTGGCGTCATATACTTAGTAGGGATCAACTTAAAATAACTGCAAGTTTTGACCGCGGATGCTGGTGGGATGTTAATTTAGTGTCTGATGATAGTCGTAATAACCCGGAAAATTCTGCATATATCATTAGCAAGTATCAAAAGAAATTGTTTGGAATAAGAAATTCTTTTGTCCTAGATCATTGCCCAACTATGTCTTAAAAGAATTTGCTTGAAAAATTCATGGTTGAGAAGATTATTATGGCATAACCCCCATTTGTGGTTAATGTGTGACATTATTATTCATCTTTCGAGGTGCAAATAATCATAGTTCATGCCACAAATAACTACTTTAAAACAGCATATCTCGATAATACATGGTGCTTTTACGAGTTTTCAACTGGTTTATGTCTTACCCAGGTTTCGGAACTCTCTCTCTGAGAGGGCGTGAGTGCACGCAATTTTACACGAACATTGACACTAGTCATATATTGGTTGTATTATTTGTTATGGTTTTCCAGAAAAAAAGAAAAAAAGAGTTACATATAATGATTGAGCGAAAAAAGTGCGAGGCTCGTTGCATTTGCTTTGCACTTACAGTGCCTTTTTAACTCGTATATACATATCAACACATATATTATAGTTAAAAAAAAGAAGGCTGATGACTTCTAGTTACAACAAAAGACCCACACTTGCTCGACTTTCCCCACTTTTCACGTTTCTCCTCAAAACCTTTGTCCTTCCGTTCTATCGTTCCTTGATTTTATGGTTTCACTTCAAAAGGAGAAATTTCCTATTAGAAAAATAAGCTACAAGGACAAAATGTTGTCCCCGTCCTCGAATGAAAAACTCCATCTAAAAGCCGTAAGTCGTTCCCCTTTCCCTCTTCCGATGTACCCAAAAAAATGGATTAGAAGAATAATCTCTAAATTTCGCGACAACTAATAAATTTATTGACACAATTGGTAACTTTTCATATCAAAGAAGCTATTACCAAATTCCAATTCCATGGAATTTATGAGTGGCATGTCCTATCGAGCCACACAATCCTCAGATCATGAATGGATTTGCATTAAGCTGAGAGCATAATCCCTTCTCTAAACTAGGATTTGATTCCATCCATTAAATTAAGCCAAACATCTCATCCTTGAGGCACCATCCTGTGAACTTCGTTAAGTAGATCCCATTTGTAGCTTGCCAAGAGGAAACGCCCACTGTAATTGCGCCACCAACGAAGTGGCCGATTGGTTAGCCAAAGCCCATCGTATGGGTTGTCTACCTAGGAACTGGATTACTAATCACCCCTCTGCTCTTTTAGATTTTCTTTGTAATGATGCTCATGCTGTATTTGCTTGGAATATCAGTTAGTAATGAATGCAGCTTTTTAGTTCCAAAAAAAAGAAGAGGAAACGCCCATCCCGAACACATGACGTTCGGCACAAAGACGACTACGGGATTCACATGAAACGTCTCCGAGAAAGAATGAGATGATCGCAGATAACTAGAAGCTGATGAATGACTTTGCATCTTTCCGAGTTTAGAAAGTATTGGTCATTCATGAAAAGGAATCATCCGTAGGTTTCTCGCTTTCGGAGTCACTCACCACATATCTTGTCTGCTTTCGGTTCACCCTCTGAGGCCTTCCTTTCGGAGGGGCCACCTCAACCGCGTCTTCACCATCGTTAGACATAGGATTGGATGACATTTCCTCACCTGTGGAGCTGTCAGCCTTACTTTCCCTTCCCAGCAGAGAACTGCTTTTCTTATCGAAAGCAGATGCCCTCTTCTTTCGTACTTTCTTTTCTGGCGAAACTCTAGTGCTTTGGGCTGGCTTTAACATCTCGGTCAAGAGCCGTTGGGTCGTTCCCCGAGCCTGCTGCCTGCTGGCTTGACCTTTCTTTGTTGCTGCAGGTGGCTTTCATATCTTCGTAGCAGCAGATGGTTTTCTGCCTGTAAGACATAAAAATCAAATGTGGAAGTCAGGATCGATTATAGACAAACCTCCGGCCATTGTTTGTATTCACATTCGTCGGAAAATCTTGAAAAATTCAAAGAAATATCAGACATATACTACTAACCAAATTCCCTCACATACTGATGGTGTATTCCAAAATGAGAGGATTTGTGTTAGACATTGTGATCACTCGTTAGAAATGAATGATCGTTCCTTTATATACTGTCTCCCATCAAGACGGTTACCAAATTGGCAGTTGTCACGAAAAATGTATGAAATGTGGAAAAACTACATGTCGAATAACCGCCACTTTAAAAAGAAAATGTGGGTCCGAAAATGCGGCATCACAAAAAAAAAAAAAAAAAAAAAAGATTAACATTCTCCCACTTGATCCCATCATTTTCATCATACGGATTATCGAACTAATTCCACAAAAAAAAAAGAAACAAAACACATGAATCATGATGACACGTCCTCTAAAAATTAGTAATATCTTCTATTTTCATAATGTATCTTATTTCTTTAATGTTAGCCTATATGTAACAACACATCTTAATGAATAAACCCTATGTTTATTCCAAAACCAAGGATAAATGTTATTCTCATAAATAAACAACAAATATGTACACCAAATTTTGAGAATCAACATTCCAATAGAATAAGAGTTTCATACAATAAAAATCATCCATATGACGACTAATTACATGATGGGACATATTCCCATACTAGTCACATAATCCTTATACTTCATTGGTGGCATGCCTTTAGTTAAAGCATTAGCTATCATCAATTCAATGTTTACATGTTCTATTCAATTTATTCTCCTTAACACATTCCCTTATGGCTAAATATTTGATGTTGATATACTTACTTCGATTGTCACTTTTGGCATTTTTAACCATAAAAACCACAGCTGAATTGTCAAAATATATTCTTAATGGCCTAAAAATTGAATTGACAATTATAAGCCCGGTAATGAAACTCTTCAACCATACACCATGCGAGGTAACCTAAAAACAAAAAACAAACTTATCCTCCATAATGAAAGTAACAGTCAAAGTCTACTTTGCACTTCTCCATGACATGGCTTCACCAGCTAACATAAAAATATATCTAGATGTTAATTTTCGTGAATTAACGCAGCTTGCGAAGTCTGCATCCGAATAATCGACTATTTTCAGGTTGTCAGTCCGTCTATACATAAGCATGTAGCCTTTGGTACCTTGAAGGTATCTCATCACTTTCTTTGTAGCTATCTAATGGTCCATACTTGGATTACTCTGATACCTTCCCAACATTCCCATAGCAAAAACAATGTTAGGTCGAGTGCAAATCTGAGCATACATCAAGCTTACGACAACAGAAGCATATGGAATGTTGTACATCTATTCCCTTTCTAGATCGTTCTTCGGGCATTGGTTCAAATTAAACCCGTTACCCTTTACAATGGGTGCTATATTTGGTGAACAATCTTTCATCCGAAATTTCTCTAGAACCTTATTGATATAATTTTCTTGAGATAGTTCTAAAATTCCTCGAGATCTATCTTTATGGATCTTAATGCCAATGACATAAGATACCTCACCCATATCCTTCATATCAAAACTCTTAGAGAGAAATTGTTTCACCTCATGTAGCAACCCCTTATCGTTGATTGCAAGTAGAATACCATCCACATATAGCACAAGGAAACAAATTTTTCTCCCATTGACCTTCCGGTATATACATTGATCCATGACATTCTCTACAAAACCGAATAAAGAGATAACATCATGAAACCTTAAGTACCATCGGTGGAATGCTTGTTTCAAGCCATGTATAAATTTCTTAAGCTTGCACACCAAATGCTCACCTTTACTAGAGGAGAATTCTTTAGGTTATTTAATGTAAACCTCCTCCTCTAGTTCTCCATTGAGAAATGCTGTTTTCACATCCATTTGATGTAATTCCATATCAAAATGGGCAGCCAATGCCAAAACTATACGAAGAGAATCTTTCTTAGATATAGAAGAAAAAGTCTCAGTGTAATCGATTCTTTCATTTTGAGTGAATCCTTTGGTAACGAGTCTAGCTTTATATCTTTCAATGTTACCCAATGAATCATTCTTTTGAAGACCCATTTACAACCAATGACATTTGCATCATCAATTAACTCAACCAAATCCCAGACTTCGTTAGATGCCATAGAACTTATCTCTTCCTTCATGGCATTGTATCACAAATTGGATTTATCACTATCCATGGATTATAAAAACGTTTCAGGATCATTCTAAACTCCAATATTGTCGTTAGATTCTTGTAAATACACAATATAATCACTAGGAATTGTCGATTTTCTTATTCTAGCAGATCTTCTCAATGTTGCATCAACATTCTCTTGAGGAGCATGTTGTTTAACCGGTTGTTCAACAGTTTCTGGTAATTGCTGAACAATTGGATCTACTAGATCAATATTAGCAGGTTTTGGAATTTCAACGATTGGTTGTTCAATAGCCGGCTGAACTGAGGGGGCATTATGAGTAACAACCAACCTTAAACTTGAGGTAGAAGGTTGAGTATCTGAATGATCTTTCTTAGGAACAAGGTCCTTCGATCGAGCGCTCCCACTAATCAAGTCATTTTTAAGAAATTTAGCGTTTCTTGATTCCACAATCCTAGTGGTGTGAGATGGATAATAAAATTTGTATCCCTTGGACCTTTCAGCATATCTAATGAAATACCCACTTATGGTCCTTAAGTCCAACTTCTTTTTTTGTGGAAACTCTTACTTCAGATGAGCATCCCCAAACGCATACATGTTGCAAAATCGGTTTCCAACCTTTAAATAACTCAAAATGTGTCTTTGAGACAACCTTAGTCGGAACTCGGTTTAATATATACACTGCCATCTTAAGTGTTTCAATCCACAAGGACTTAGGAAGTTTGGAGCCGCTAAGCATACTTCACACCATGTCCAATAAAGTTCGGTTTCTTCTTCTCGCTACACCGTTTTTGTTCGGAGAATTAGACATGGTATATTGGGCGACTATCACATGCTCTTGAAAAAACTTTGCAAATGGACCAGGTGATTGTCCATCTTCAATGTATCTACCATAAAATTCTCCACCTCTATCCGATCTCACGATCTTAATTTGTTTGCCACATTGTTTCTCTACTTCCACCTTAAATACCTTAAATGCATCTAACGCTTCATACTTATTATGAAGCAAGTAGAGATAAATGTAACGTGAGTAATCATCTATGAAAGAGATGAAGTATTTCTGACCACACGAGTTCATATTCGAACTACAAATATCTGTATGTATGATTTCTAATATTTATGTACTCCTCTTGGCACATTTCTTCATCTTGTTGGTCTGCTTTCCCTTTATGCAGTCCGCACAAATATCACAATCAGTAAAATCTAAAGTATTAAGTACTCCATCATTTACTAATCGCTTAATTCTTTTTATGAGGATATGTCCCAATCTCCAGTGCCACAACATAGATGAATCTTCTTTCACAACACATCATTTTATACCAGCGTTATGATGAACATGCATCGCATTATAATAGGCATTGTCTTGTAAATTAATTCAAAAAAGATCATCAGACAAAGCACCACTTCCAACAATTTCATATTTAAACGATAAATAAAAGTTTGAATCTAAAAAATTAAAAGAGTAACCCAAAGATACAAATCTTGAAACTGAAATTAAGTTTCTAGAAAAACTAGGAACATAAAAGATTATTTCCAAATTCAAAACAAAGCCACTATTGAGAACTAGCCACATGTCCCAATAGCTTTCACATGCGAACGCATCTTGTTTCCTGAATAGATACTTTGTTTACTTCCCATTGGCTTCTTGTGGTTTTCAAAACTTTACAAGGAATTCGAAATGTGGATTGTAGATCCAGAATCAATCTACCAAGTGTTGTGACTCACATTAGCTATATTAGATTCATAACAAACACAAGAGATTGGATTACCTTTCTTCTCGAGCCATGCCTTAAATTTTATGCAATCCTTCCTTATATGCCCATTTTTTTTATAGAAGAAACATTTGGATTCTTTCTTAATGTCAGCTTGGGGAGGTATTTTATTTTTTCCCTTATGCTTGCCATGACCCTTATTCTTTTCTTGTGTTGCCAAATGAGCATTTTCTCCCAATTCCATAATCAATCTTTCTTCCTCTTGAACACACATGGTCATAAGTTCATTAATTGACCATTTATTCTTATGTGCGTTGGAAGAGATCTTGAAAGGTGTATACTGTTGTGGGAGAGTGTTCAAAATATAATACACAAGAAATGATTCAAATATCTCAACCTCAAAATTCTTAAGCTGAGCTGCAATATCCCTCATTTGCATAATGTGCTCACGCATACCTTTAATACTAGTGAGATTTAATGATGAAAACTTTATAATCAGGATCATGGCATGCGCCTTCTTAGAACTCTCAAACTGCGCATCTATGGCCTTTAATAAAGTCTTAGCATTGCTATGTTGAGTAACCGAACCACGAATACTATGAGATATTTTAGCCCTTATAAACATCGCACATACGCGGTTGTATCGCTCCCATTGGTTATAAAGGGCTATCTCAGCTGCAATGTTTGAATCAGCAGGAGGAGCAGGTGGTTCGTCTTTCCTTATAGCATAGTTAATGTCCATCCACCCCAATTGAAGAAGACCTAACTCCTTCTGAATTTTATAGTTCTCACCATTTAGTATGGGAACATCACACTAAAATTCAGAGAAATTCAGAGGTTGCAAAACTAAATATCAAATAATCATGCTTGTGTCACAAAATTTGAAGCAAAAGATTAATAAATCATGTTTTACCAATGTAAACATATCACGAATATGAATCACATAACATAAAAACTGCTTGTGGGCTAAGTTTTAAATTTAAATAGATTCATAATTACATTATGAAGAAACTACCATATTATATACCCTTTCTTAATCCCTATGGGTAAATTAAGAAAAATAATATGATATTTCATCCTAATTAATCATATTAATATAATGAAAATTCCCGTGGGATAATATTCATCATATTAATATAATTAATTACAATCAATGTCTATTTCTAAATATGATCCAGAGGCTCTTGATATATAATTTAATTAATTGAAGATGTTGTGGCCACTCTCTAATTAATTAAATATATGGATCATTTGACATTTAATTTCATACATTAAATATTCATAAAATGCATGAAATGACAAAATAGTAAATAAATGCAACAAGGGGCAGAACAGTAAATAGATATGCCAAGGGTAGTATTGTGAAATTACAAAAGGGCAAAACGGGAATTTTAAAAATGACGTAGGGGCAAAAGAGTAAAAAGTCGCGCGAGGACGTTAGGCCTATGCCGAGCAAGCGCTTGCATCCGTGACGAGTGCGTGGCCCGCACGCGCGTCGTCCAACACGAAAGCCCCAGGCGCCAATGGATGCGCATGTGTGGCGCGTGGGTTCCATGTGCCTGCAATTGTAGCGCGCGCGTGAAGCCCACACGCCTTCTCCCTTCATGCACAAAACGCTTTTCTTCGCCATTTTTGGCCGTTTCGTCAGCCGTTTCTTCTCTGGAAGCCCATCTAAGACACAAATAAATAATGGGTTTTGGTGAGCATGCTTGCACGACCACATGGGTCCAAGTTTCAGCGAAAATGAGCAAGAAATTGGCCCCAAATCATAAGAAAATTTCCCAAAACACGAACCCTTAACCACCGCGACTTCCGCAGCCCAATTAGCCTCCGGCAAACACCAATATGCCGAAACAACTTATGGCTAATGTTCCCCATGGTGGTGCGATCGTATGGGTCCAAATCAAGGGGTGGGTCATCGGAATTTGCCCGGAATCGGCAAGTTTCTCTCTTGGCCTCAAAACTCCGAATATTGTTCATCTATAAAATGCCCGAAAAATATACCAAAAATTCGACAAAAATAAGGTAGAGGCACTAAACCTGCTATGATACCAAATGTAAGACATAAAAATCAAATGCGGAAGTCAGGATTGAATATAAACAAACCTCCAGCCATTGTTTGTATTCACATTCATCGGAAAATCCTGAAAAATGCAAAGAAATATCGGTCACACACTACTAACCCAATTCCCTCACGTATTGATGGTGTATTCCAAAATGAGAGGATTTGTGTTAAACCTTGTGATCACCCGTTAGAAATGAACGATCATTCCTTTATATTCCGTTTCCCATTAAGAAGGTTACCAAAGAGGTATGAAATGTGGAAAAATTATATGTCGAATAATTGCCACTTTAAAGAGAAAATGTGGGTCCGAAAATGTGGGATCACAAAAAAAAAATAATGATAATAAATAACACTACCTCCTTTCTTCTTTGCCACCTCTGCTTCAGAGCCCACTAGCTTGCAGTCATCATCTCTAGTGTCATTACCATTTTCTTCCTTTGAGATCTCCAAGAGGGTGACCAAGGGCTTCCTGTTGCGACAGACCTTTTTTCTGGGTTCTTTCACCTTCACTGTCATATTAAAGTGAGACGGACAAATAAAGAACTCGAATTGAATATAGAGAGAGAGAAGGTCAAACTTTTGAGTGGAACCTATAAACACCATAGCAGACGCAACATGCCATGAACATAATAGGTAATTTGCTGTGGTAGGAAATACAAAATAAGTGACAAAATAATATGCCTAAAACTATTTCGAGGAAAGATCTTTTACCCTGTAAACCAATTACAACAATGCATCACTGGATATTGAACTACTGCTTACAGAGTCTACCAATTACATTGAAGATGTTGCTACTCCTAGGATAGATCAGACAGATAGTCCAAGGGTTTCATCGTGTATTTTAGATACGACCGATTATGTTGTTTTGTAAGAATTAAACTTTTTTTTTGCATAACCGAACTCAAAGAAGAAATGTGCAGCAGTTGGCAGATTTTTTTTGGTATAGCATCAAGATCGAGCATGTCACACTAATGGCGCCCAAAGAAGAAACAAATTGCCTTGGAGAATAATAAACCCGATGCAACAAATTTCTGTGTTAACATAATGCCCTTTGGTTTTCAGTTGTCCCATTGGTGTAGATAAGGGTAGCAACATCATCAGAGCTAGAGAAAGTGTTCGCAAAACACAAAAAAAAAAAAACACACACACACACACACGATACTCCTCAAAAACTCAAAATGACCTTACCGTATATATCAAAATCGATTTGCTTTAACACAATTGAAATCATAAGAGAGGAAGAGAAAAGTTTAAAGAGTAAATCTAGTTCTCTGCTCATGTGAGAGTATTTGCAAAAGATTTGCACGTGTCTTCCTCAAAAACTCAAAATGACCTTACCATATATATCAAAATCGATTTGCTTTAACACAATTGAAATCATAAGAGAGGAAGAGAAAAGTTTAAAGAGTAAATCTAGTTCTCTGCTCATGTGAGAGTATTTGCAAAAGATTTGCACGTGTCTTCCTCAAAAACTCAAAATGACCTTACCATATATATCAAAATCGATTTGCTTTAACACAATTGAAATCATAAGAGAGGAAGAGAAAAGTTTAAAGAGTAAATCTAGTTTTCTGCTCATGTGAGAGTATTTGCAAAAAATTTGCACGTGTCTTAGGGAAAAATTATAAGAATAGGTTGACTTTTTTATCATCTTCACTATCCCTTCTCTAATCTTTCCATCTCCCGCTACATCTTCATAGGATCAGCCTCATCGCACCGTAATTACAAAAGGCATGTATAAAACAATAGCATCAAGATCGAGCATGTCACACTAATGGTGCCCAAAGAAGAAACAAATTGCCTCGGAGAATAATAAACTTGATGTAACAAATTTCTGTGTTAACATAATGCCCTTTGGTTTCCAGTTGTCCCACTGGTGTAGATAAGCGTAGCAACATAATTAGAGCTAGAGAAAAAGGTTCGCAAAACACAGTAAAAACAACACAATACTACTCAAAAACTTAAAATGAACTAGCCCACTACCTTTCTAATCTATGACCTTACCATATATATCAAAATCGATTTGCTTTAACACAATTGAAATCATAAGAGAGGAAGAAAAAAGTTTAAAGAGTAAATCTAGTTCCCTAGTCATGTGAGAGTATTTGCAAAAGATTAGAAAAATTATAAGAATAGGTTAATTTGTTTATCATCTTCACTATCCCTTCTCGAATCTTTCCATCTCCCGCTGCATCTTCATAGGATCAGCTTCATCGCACTATAATTACAAAGGCATGTATAAAACAATAGCATCAAGATCGAGCATGTCACACTAATGGTGCCTAAATAAGAAACAAATTGCCTCAGAGAACAATAAACCTGCTGCAACAAATTTCTGTGTTAACATAATGCCCTTTGGATTTCCAGTTGCCCAACTAGTGTAGATAAGCGTAGCAACATCATTAGAGCTAGAGAAAGTGTTCGCAAAACACAATTAAAAAAAAAACACGATACTGCTAAAAACCTCAAAATGAACTAGCCCATTACTTTTCTACTCTGTGACCTTACCATATATATCAAAATCAATTTGCTTTCACACAATTGAAATCATCAAAGCGGAAGAGAAAAGTTTAAAGAATAAATCTAGTTCCCTGCTCATGTGAGAGTATTTGCAAAAGATTTGCACGTGTCTTGGGGAAAAATTATAAGAATAGTATCACTTTTTTATCATCTTCACTATCCCTTCTCTAATCTTTCCATCTCCCGTTGCATCTTCATAGGATCAGCCTCATCGCACCGTAATTACAAAAAGCATGTATAAAACAGCAGTATCAAGATCAAGCATGTCACACTAATGGTGCACAGAGAAGAAACAAATAGCCTCGGAGAATAACAAATCCGATGCAACAAATTTCTGTATTAACATAATGCCCTTTGGATTTTCAGTTGCCCCACTGGTGCAGATAAGCATAGCAACATCATCAGAGCTAGAGGAAGTGTTCGCAAAAGACAATAAAAAAAAAACACGATACTGCTGAAAAACTCAAAATGAACTAGCCCACCACTTTTCTACTCTGTGACCTTACCATATATATCAAAGTCGATTTGCTTTAACACAATTAAAATCAAAAGAGAGGAAGAAAAAAGTTTAAAGAGTAAATCTAGTTCCCTACTAATGTGAGAGTATTTGCAACACATTTGCACGTGTCTTAGGGAAAAATGATAAGAATAGGTTAACTTTTTTATCATCTTCACCATCCCTTCTTTAATCTTTCCATCTCCCACTGCAACTTCATAGTATCAGCCTCATTGCACCGTAATCACAAAAGGCATGTATAAAAAAGTAGCATCAAGATCGGGCATGTCACACTAATGGAGCCAAAAGAATAAACAAATTGCCTTGGAGAATAATAAACCCGATGCAACAAATTTCTTTATTAACATAATGCCCTTTGGATTTTCAGTTGCCCCACTGGTGTAGATAAGCGTAGCAACATCATCAGAGCTAGAGAAAGTTTTCGCAAAACATAATAAATAAATAAAAAACACGGTACTGCTCAAAAACTCAAAATGAACTAGCCCACTACTTTTCTACTCTGTGACCTTACCATATATATCAAAATTGATTTTCTTTAACACAATTGAAATCATTAGAGAGGAAGAGAAAAGTTTAAAGAGTAAATCTAGTTCCCTGCCAATGTGTGAGTATTTGCAACACATTTGCACGTGTCTTAGGGAAATATGATAAGAATAGGTTAACTTTTTTATCATCTTCACTATCCCTTCTCTAATCTTTCCATCTCCTACTGCAACTTCATAGGATCGGCCTCATCGCACCGTAATCACAAAAGACATGTATAAAAAAGTAGCATCAAGATCGGGCATGTCACACTAATTGAGCCAAAAGAATAAATAAATTGCCTCGGAGAATAATAAACCCGATGCAACAAATTTCTGTATTAACATAATGCCCTTTGGATTTTCAGTTGCCCCACTAGTGCAGATAAGCGTAGCAACATCATCAGAACTAGAGAAAGTTTTCACAAAACACAATAAAAAAAAAAAAAACGATACTGCTCAATATCTCAAAATGAAGTAGCCCACTACTTTTCTACTCTGTGACCATACCATATATATCAAAATCAATTTGCTTTAACACAATTGCAATCATAAGAGAGGAAGAGAAAAGTTTAAAGGGTAAATCTAGTTCCCTGCTAATGTGAGAGTATTTGCAAACATTTGCACGTGTCTTAGGGAAAAATGATAAGAATAGGTTAACTTTTTTATCCTCTTCACTATCCCTTTTCTAATCTTTCCATCTCCCACTGCAACTTCATAGGATCAGCCTCATCGCACCGTAATCACAAAAGGCATGTATAAAACAGTAGCATCAAGATCGGGCATGTCACACTAATTGAGCCAAAAGAAGAAATAAATTGCCTCGGAGAATAATAAACCGGATGCAACAAATTTCTGTATGAACATAATGCCCTTTGGATTTTCAGTTGCCCCACTGGTGCTGATAAGCGTAGCAACATCATCAGAGCTAGAGAAAGTTTTCGCAAAACACAATAAAAAAAAAAACACGATACTGCTCAAAAACTCAAAATGAAGTGGCCCACTACTTTTCTACTCTGTGACCTTACCATATATATCAAAATCGATTTGCTTTAACACAATTGAAATCATAAGAGAGGAAGAGAAAAGTTTAAAGACTAAATCTAGTTCCCTGCTAATGTGAGAGTATTTGCAACACATTTGCACGTGTCTTAGGGAAAAATTATAAGAATAGGTTAACTTTTTTTATCATCTTCACTATCCCTTCTCTAATCTTTCCATCTCCCGCTGCATCTTCATAGGATCAGCCTCATCGCATCGTAATCACAAAAGGCATGTATAAAACAGTTGCATCAAGATCGAGCATGTCACACTAATGGTGCCCAAAGAAGAAACAAATTGCCTCGGAGAATAATAAACCCGATGCAACAAATTTCTGTATTAACATAATGCCTTTTCGATTTTCAGTTGCCCCACTGGTGTAGATAAGCGTAACAGCATCATTAGAACTAGAGAAAGTGCTTGCAAAACACAATAAAAAAAAGAAAAAAAAACACACGATACTCCTCAAAAACTCAAAATGAACTAGCCCACTACTTTTGTACTATGTGACCTTACCATATATATCAAAATTGATTTGCTTCAACACAATTGAAATCATAAGAGAGGAAGAGAAAAGTTTAAAGAGTAAATCTAGTTTCTTGCTCATGTGAGAGTATTTGCAAATGATTTGCACGTGTCTTAGTGAAAAATTATAAGAATAGGTTAACTTTTTTATCATCTTCACTATGCCTTCTCTAATCTTTCCATCTCCCGTTGCATCTTCATAGGATCAGCTTCATCGCACCGTAATTACAAAAGGCTTGTATAAAACAGTAGCATGAAGATTGAGCATGTCACACTAATGGTGCACAAAGAAGAAACAAATTGCCTAGGAGAATAATAAACCTAATGCAACAAATTTCTGTGTTAACATAATGCCCTTTGGATTTCCAGTTGTCCCACTAGTGTAGATAAACGTAGCAAGATCATCAGAGCTAGAGAAAGTGTTCACAAAACACAATAAAAAAAAAAAACCATATTGCTCAATATCTCAAAATGAAGTAGCCCACTACTTTTCTACTCTGTGACCATACCATATATATCAAAATCAATTTGCTTTAACACAATTGAAATCATAAGAGAGGAAGAGAAAAGTTTAAAGACTAAATCTAGTTCCCTGCTCGTGAGAGTATTTGCAAAAGATTTGCACGTGTCTTGGGGAAAAATTATAAGAATAGTATCACTTTTTTATCATCTTCACTATCCCTTCTCTAATATTTCCATCTCCCGTTACATCTTCATAGGATCAGCCTCATCGCACTGTAATCACAAAAGGCATGTATACAACAATAGCATCAAGATCGAGCATGTCACACTAATGGTGCCCAAAGAAGAAACAAATTGCCTTAGAGAATAATAAATCCGATGTGACAAATTTCTGCATTAACATAATGCCCTTTCGATTTTCAATTGCCCCACTGTTGTAGATAAGCATAACAACATCATCAAAAACTAGAGAAAGTGCTCGCAAAACACAATAAAAAAAAAAAAAAAAACACGATACTCCTCAAAAACTCAAAATGAACTAGCCCACAACTTTTGTACTATGTGACCTTACCATATATATCAAAATTGATTTGCTTTTACACAATTGAAATCATAAGAGAGGAAGAGAAAAGTTTAAAGAGTAAATCTAGTTTCCTGCTCCTGTGAGAGTATTTGCAAATGATTTGCATGTGTCTTAGGAAAAAATTATAAGAATAGGTTAACTTTTTTATTATATTCACTATCCCTTCTCTAATCTTTCCATCTCCCACTGCATCTTCATAGGATTAGCCTCATCGCACCATAATTACAGAAGGCATGTATAAAACTGTAGCATCAAGATTGAGCATGTCACACTAATGGTGCCCAAAGAAGAAACAAATTGCCTCGAAGAATAATAAACTTGATGCAACAAATTTCTGTGTTAACATAATGCCTTTTGGATTTCCAGTTGTCCCACTGGTGTAGATAAGTGTAGCAGCATCATTAGAGCTAGAGAAATTGCTCGCAAAACACAATAAAAAAAACACGATACTGCTCAAGAACTCAAAATAAACTAGCCCACTACTTTTCTACTCTGTGTGACCGTACCATATATATCAAAATCGATTTGCTTTAACACAATTGAAATCGTAAGAGAGGAAGAGAAAAGTTTAAAGAGTAAATCTAGTTCCCTGCTCATGTGAGAGTGTTTGCAAAACATTTGCACGCGTCTTAGGGAAAAATTATAAGAATAGGTTAACTTTTTTATCATCTTCACTTCCCTTCTCCCGTTGCATCTTCATAGGATCAGCCTTATCGCACCGTAATTACAAAAGGCATGTATAAAACAACTGTTATATGATACACTTCATAACATCAAAAGAAAATCGAAGAGGAGCAGAAAAGAAGCCTAAAACAAAAATAGATTGAATAAATGTTATACCTCAATCAAATGGCACTCCGTCAAGTGGATTAATAATTCTTTCCGCAATGCCGTTGGTTACATCATTCTGTATCCATGTATTTTCCAGTTAAGATACATCATTCATTACAAGCTAATATAAAAATGATATAATAAATTGAATAGTTACATGGAAAGGATATGGTCCCAAGAAGGGCAAATCATAGCCAACATCCTCGGGTAAACTAGACCGAAGTTCATCCTCAGATAATCTAAACAGAAGTATGGTGGATTCACGAATGGTATCATAGACCCTTTAATGCTTGAAAGTGAGCATCGCCTTTCGGAATGCCGTCTCATACCCTACGTAAACTGAAAGACTTTCTTTCAAGTGCTCAATCACCTATATCCAATGAATGGTGGAATTACAAAGAAATAAACAGAAAAAGTTATCTGATAATTGAATTCTTATATAACAAATCTAGGCTTATTTTATCATAAGTTCTATAACTTTGGAACTTCTCTAGCGCAATGAGCCAATTCATGTTATCAAGTGGCCGCAAATACGCACAACCACTCAAGTCACACAGTTTAAGAAATGTTTGCTGAGTTAACCTATTAAGTTTTGCATGCTCCAGTGGCTTAGCTTGGAGTACTTGAACTCATGACCTCGCCCAGAACGATCCATTCAGAAGATTATCTGAAAAATTAAACATATGCAACCACAGAAAACACTCAAGGTCACAAAATGCTATATTTTTCTTAGGGATCCTGTGTTGAGATGGATAAAATATATCAAGAAACAGTACAAATAACTCTAGGACAGCCAAATGCTACAAGATCCGCATCGCTTGTAAGTATAGCATCGACCCGTCCATGGATTGCCAAAAGAGCCATTTGCACATCTGCTTCGTGAGGGGCAACAACATAAGAAATGTCACGCTCCTTCAAGACCTTCCACATGCAACCATACCAATCAAAATGCGATAAATTCATCAGAAATGATAACTTTAACTTACTTTAACCACACATACCTCGATTGGCTTGTGTACTATTGATGGGGTAATGTTTACTAACATCTCCTTTTGACTCAAGCCGACGAGCCTTAGCAAGAGATTTGCCCCTGGACCTACGTTCGCAAGGCGGGTTTGAGCTCAAAGGTAAGTGATTCTGCCAAAGAGCTAAAAAAACATACTCTTTACGCTTTCTCTTTTCATCACTCTTCATCGGAAGCTCACGTCCATAAAAAACAAGAAACGGTTTAACTTTATTTCGTTGGAGCAATTCTACTCTATTCATGAAGAACTTGATGTGCCTGAAAATCAAACACACCAAGGAAGCGTGAATGCACAGCACATCTCATAATAGAAGAACATAAACGGCATTATAGGCCTTCGTGTGTTTATTGTGAGCATAACTAAATGAAAACAGTTCCGAGTTGACTATTTCTCCCAGCTGATTTCACAATGCATGGAACATTCTTGCTCAAGCATAAAGTTGAATCGCCAATTGAAAATCAAATTATGACTGAGCAGGCTTTTCCAATCTAGCAAGGACTTGGTTTTGACTCCACATACACAAAAGAAACTAAACGGCAAACAGCAAACAAAACTTACTTAATGGTGGGGAGATTGTCACAAAGCTCCTTGCTGCATAGCATGGCACCCTGTAGAGCCAATTATAATCGTCCACGGCCACGGTGCGGCCCTTTAGTTCCCTGATGTCAATGGTTGTTAACACATTCCCATCAAGGAAAGCATATAGGAATTTTACCCCTATTTCCTATCACAAACAAAGAGAGAGGGCTTTTTTTAGGTGGAGGGAATCAGAGTCGAGAGGGCTATCCAATCTTCCCCGTAATCCTGTCACAAAGCTGTCCAGTCTTCTCGTATTCCTGTCACAAAGAGAGTGAGAACGCCGAGAGAGAGCCAATGTCGGCAGAGCATGAAGTTGCGCGCAATGAGGAAGACGAGCACCCCACGGCCCACCTGAGATGAGGCGGTTGTAGAACAGGAACAAGACCATCACACACCACTTCAACAACTTGAGGCCAAAGATAGGGCAGCCGCCTCATCTCTGGTTGTCTTGTTCCTGTTCTGCGGCCGCCTCATCTCTGGTGGGCCGTGAGGTGCTCATCTCCCTCGTCGAGTGCAACTTGATACTCTGCCGACATTGGCTCTCTCTCGGCGTTCTCACTCTCTCTTCGTGACAGGAATACGGGAAGACTAGACAGCTTTGTGACAGGATTATGGGGAAGATTGGACAGCCCTCTCGACTCTGATTCCCTCCACCTAAAAAAAAAGCCCTCTCTCAATCTCTCTTTTAATTGCTGCTCGATCCTCACTCTCTTTTTGTTTGTGATAGGAAATGGGGGTAAAATTCCTATATGCTTTCCTTGATGGGAATGTGTTAACAATCATTGACATCAGGGAACTAAAGGGCCGCACCGTGGCCGTGGATGGTTATAACTAGCTCTACTAAGGCGCATGCTATGTAGCAAGGAGCTTTGTGACAATCTCCCCACCATCAAGTAAGTTTTGTTTAAGTTTTGTTTGCCGTTTGCCGCTTAGTTTCTTTTGTGTATGTGGAGTCAAGACCAAGTCTTTGCTAGATTGGAAAAACCTACTTAGTCATAATTTGATTGCCAATCGCGATTCAACTTTATGCTTGAGCAAGAACGTTCGCATTGTGAAATTAGCTGGGAGAAATAGTCGTCTGGGAACTATTTTCATTTAGTTATGTTCACAATAAACACATGAATGCTCATAATGTCGTTTATGTTCTTCTATTATGAGATGCGCTCTGCATTCACACTTCATTGGTATTTGATTCTCAGGCAGATCGAGTTCTTCATAAGAGAGTAAAATTGCTCCGGTGAAATAAAGTTAAACCGTTCCTTGTTTTTGATGGACGTGAGCTCCCGATGAAGAGTAATGAAAAGAGAAAGCGTAAAAAGTATGTTTTTTTTAACTCTTTGACAGAATCACTTACCTTTGAGCTCAAACTCGCCTTGCGAACGTAGGTTCAGGGGAAAATCTCTTGCTAAGGCTCATCAGCTTGAGTCAAAAGGAGATGCTGCTGCTGCTGCTGTTAGGCATTACAAAGATGCAGTACACATCACCCCATTAATAGTACACAAGCTAATCGAGGTATGTGTGGTTAAAGTAAGTTAAAGTTATCATTCCTAATGAATTTATCGCATTTTGATTTGTATGGTTGCATGTGGAAGGTCTTGAAGGAGCGGGACATTTCTTATGTTGTTGCCCCTTACGAAGCAGATGCGCAAATGGCTTTTTTGGCAATTCATGGACGAGTCGATGCTATACTTACAAGTGATGCGGATCTTGTAGCATTTGGTTGTCCTAGAGTTATTTGTACCTATATTTTATCTATCTTAACACAGGATCTCTAAGAAAATATAGCCTTTTCAACCATGAGTGTTTTCTGTGATTGCATATGTTTAATTTTTCAGATAATCTTCCGAATGAACTGTTCTAGGCGAGGTCGTGAGTTCAAGTACTCCAAGCTACTGGAGCATGCAAAACTTAATGGGTTAACTCAGCAAACATTTCTTGAACTGTGTGTCTTGAGTGGTTGTGACTATTTGCGACCACTTGATAACATGAATTGCATCGCGCTAGAGAAGTTCCAAATTTACAGAACTTATGATAAAGTAAGCATAGATTTGTTATATAAGAATTTAATCATCAGAAAAAAATTTCTGTCTATTTCTTCGTAATTCCACCATTCATTGGATACAGGTGATTAAGCACATGAAAGTGCTTTAGTTTACGCAGGGTATGAGACGGCATTCCGAAAGGTGATGCTCACTTTCAAGCATCAAAGGATTTATGATACCATTCGTGAATCCACCGTACTTTTGTCTGGATTATCCGAGGATGAACTTCGGTCTAGTTTACCCGAGAATGTTAGCAATGATTTGCCCTTCTTGGGACCATATCCTTTTCATGTAACTGTTCAATTTATTATATCATTTTTATATTAGCTTGTTATGAATGATATACGAAAATACATGGATACGGAATGATGTGTCCAAAGGCATTGCGGAAAGAATTATTAATCCACTTGACGGAGTGTCATTTGATTAAGGTATAACATTTATTCAGTCTATTTTTGTTTTAGGCTTCTTTTCTGCTCCTCTTCGGTTTTCTTCTAATGTTATGAAGTGTATCATATAACAGCTATTTTATACATGCCTTTTGTAATTACGGTGTGATGAGGCTGATCCTATGAAGATGCAACGGGAGATGGAAAGATTAGAGAAGGGATAGTGAAGATGATAAAAAAGTCAACCTATTCTTATAATTTTTCTCTTCCTCTCTTATGATTTCAATTATTTCTTTTATTAATCTAATTTTTTATTTTCCTCTTTCTTTCTCGAGAGTTCACCTCCAACGAATGTTCTTTGGTGACCACAACACCAAATCAAAGCCGGCCTTGGCAACTAGCGCCAATGCGAATTTGCTCCGACCAAATCACTTTACTGCTCACCACAAGCATCACCGGACCACTGTCATTAATCTACCACTACCGGCTATTGAATCACTAACACCTGCGACCATCTTTTAACACTAACTAAGATTATTTAAGCAAATAACCAAACCAACTAAAAACAAATACCCATGCATAGTGAATATGAAAAGAACCGTTTCAGTGTTTCATTTGACATTGTCGAACACTGATATGCGATTAAGAATGCGAGCTCTAAATTCAATTCTAATGTGATTCGTAGCGTAGACACCATATATCAAGTTCTAAATTAGCATTAAGTATCCCAAAACAGTCTCGGTTTGATGTGGTTTACTCGTGAATTCGCAGAGTGAGTTCTATGTTTCAGACTCAGCCAAGACGGGAAAAGAAAATAGGTTACTTAGTTCGGGTGGTCACTATGATGACAAACGACGACCAGCAGGTGGACTTTCGATGAAGGTCGACCGAGATTTCGGCGAATGGAAGAAAATTTCTCGCTCTCTCTTTGGGGTCAGTCTCTCGGCCGCAGTTTCTGGATAAAAACAAGCGCCCCCATTTTACCGAGCGTCGCTCTCTTAAAAAAGGAGGCCTCCGAGGAATCTCAAGAATTCCGTTTTGCTTCTCCAGCTCTACTTCTTCTAGAAACCCTTTGGTTTTCTTCGCTCAGCCACCGTTCGATCACGGACGCTCTTTGTCTGTCACCATTCTTCCGCTCACAGGCATGAGCGTGAACATGAGGAAGAAGGGGAACACAAAGGCCAGGCTTGAGGAAATGAAATGGATTAAGAGGAAAGAAGTTAAAGTTAAAGAAGGAAAGGGCTGGGTTTGGTCTTCTTAGGCCAGAATTCCTTCCGCTCGGGCCTTTGTGCTTTTTCTTTATCGGTTGAAGTTTAGTGGGCTGAGGGGATTGAAAATTAGCTGAAAAATGGGCCAGACATGTAGGGTAAGGGCTATGTTGAACCGACCTCCGACTTCAGTTTTATTTTTTATTTTTATTTCTTGAACTCTCTTTTCTCTCCTTTTTTATTATTGTATTTTGATGTCCCATTTATTCCAGCTCTTTATTATGAGGCTTATTGTCGCGACCTACTCTTGAGGGGAGGAAACAAATTTAAGGGTATTACCTAAAGAACATGCCTAAGGCCATAATTGCGGGTTCTCAAAAGCCCATACCCCGCGTGACGTTGGGATATTTTTAGGAATTTTGACAAAACGAAAAATGAGCTGTCACTAGCGCTGTTGGGATCGGCTAGAAACCAAGTGAGGCATGGTCTACGCAACCGAGAGAATCTAGGGTCGGGGACTTAATTATACTAATTGATCAATTAGTGCTCTTTCGATACCTAATCTTGTTCATTTTAACAAAATGATTTTTGAGCAAGTAATTTGGATTGATTTTATATATATCCACTAACATGTGAGGTGATCATGCGGGTGCGCAATTATTAAAGTAATAATCATAGTTACCCAGATCCTAATTGCAGTAAAATTAAACACGTGCAATTAAACATCCACAAACGTAATTAAATATGCGAATTAAACATACGATATAATCAAGGTGCGAGAAAATAAAAGCCTAATTACGCTAAAAAGGGAAGACACGGCAATTCCTAACTAAACCCTATCATTTTTGGATTTTAGAAATTTTTTAATTTATATTTTTTGAAATTTCGGTAATTTTTTTGAATTTTTATTATTTTTTGAAATTTTTGACTTTTTCATTTTTTTAACTTTTTTTTTCATTTTTTAATATATTTTTAATATTTAATATTATTATATTCGGTAAAACGAGTTCTGGCCGGGTAAACCCAATCCGGCCCGTTGACCCAACCCGACGACCTGGACCCGACCCAATTGGATTCAAAAGGAAAACTTTTTTTTTAATTTGTTTAATAAATTTTTAAACTTAATTTTTTTAAAATGTTTTTTTAAATGATTTTTGTAATTCCTTTTTGTCTTTTCCTCACTTCGTCCTTTTCCCTGCACACTCTGCTCGTTGGTCCTTCCCGAAGCCAACTTTTCCATGTTACAGTTTTCTATTTTTTTTGTTTTGCTTTTTCCCTTTTCTATTCTTTATCCTTTCTTTTTCTCTCTCTTTTTTTTACTAGTCTCCTTCTCCACCTGCTTCCTTCTACGCTCGAAGCCTCCTCCTTCTGCACCATACATCAACACCGGCTAGAGCAACCGACGTTGGCCGCCGGACCACCGCCGCCCACCAGTCATCCCCCTCGATCGGCTACCTATTCCGGCAACCACTAACCCATTTCCGATGCAACGAAAAGTTTCGTCGATTCAAATAGATGCAAGTATCTCGCGCAAACCGCTCGAAAACACAATGAATATGGGCAAGGCAACAAGGATCCAGCAAGCACGAGGGCAAAACTGAGTCGGTTCGGCGTTAAGATGCAGGCTACTCTTCAGTTTTCTTTAAGGCATTTTGTCGAACACATGATCTGCACTAATGAAACGAGAAGGTTTTCCTCAATTGAAACTCAAATCGAGCTTAGACTTCTACATGAGCATACTAGCACACACAGAAACATCAATGGAGGCTCAATGGGACCGAAGCTCACTTGAACTGGTCAGCCGCGAGTCCCGATCTGACGCCCTACAAAAATGGAGCCTTATTTCAAAATAAATGGCCATATCAATCTCTTGCTTGTATTTTTGCTTCTTCTTTTTGAAGTTTTAGTTTTAGTTTTAAGTTTATTTTTTTATGAAGAGAATAAACCAAGCAAAAAGAAAAAAGGAAAAACTTTGTCGTGACCTACCCTTCGGGAAGGGAATAGGTTTAAGGGTATTGCCTAAATGACGGACCTATGGCCCATGATTAGGCGTGGACTCTACCAAGCCCATACCCCTCGTGACATTGGGTATTCTTAAAATTTTGTAATAAGGAGTTGTCACTAGCCTATTGGGGTCGGCTAGAAACCAAGTAAGGCATGTGAGTATACCTTACTTCCTACGCAATCAGAGAATTTAAGTTCGGGGACTTGATTACACTAATTAACCAATTAGTTTCATTTCGGTACCTAATCTTTGCTTATTTTAAAAGAAAAGATTTTTGTCAGGCAGTTTAGATTGATTTTATACCTATCCACTAATATGTGAGCTGATCATATGGATACACAGTCATCAACATAATAATCGACAATCAAAGAAAGCATTAAATATACATCATGGGATAGCAAAAATTTAACATTAAGGAAGAGGTAATATTAATCTTAACTAGACTTAAGAAAAGCCAAAATCAACATATTCAATATTGTGCATTCAAAGGAACTTGTCCCTAAGGACAGTTGAAACCCTAACGTAAAGCCCTAAAGACTTAATCAAACTTAAACATAATTCCGAATTGAAAGATTTCCTATTTTTAGTGGAAAATTACTCCAAATATTAATTTCAACCTTTTCGAGGAAATTTAAATTTTTTTTTTTTAGATTCAGATTTTTTTATTTTTCTGTTTTTTATTTTTTTGTAAAAAGGGAAATTTTCAAATTTAAAAAAAAAACTGGATTTTTGCAAATTTTTAATTTTTTTGTTTTTTTATTAATTAATTTTAATTTTTTTAAGAAAAAGGTCGAATTTTTTTTTGAAATATTTGATTTTTTTTTTTTTTTTAACTTTTGAATTTTTGATATATTTTTATATTTAATATTATTATATTTCACGAAAATGGGTTCGGACCGGGTAAACCCAATCCGGCCCGTGGACCCAACCCAAACCCGGATCCAACACTGTCTTCTCCTTCCTCGCGACACTCCTCACCGAAATTTGTTTCTTTACCAAAACTCATTCGAACAATAACAACAACCGAAGCACCCAGCATCGCTTCTAACACCAAACCACCCCGACTGGCGCAAATCAACGCAGGCCATCTAACTTCGACGGCTGCTAAACCATTTTTGGATGCAAACATCCCCGGCTCAAACACACATGATTACTCCACGAAAATCGCATGAAATCGCAATCAAAACATAAAAGACAGGCACGGTCCTACATATATATGAACATGCGCGAATCAGACCGAGTTTGAACGCAGGTTGTTTCTCGGTTCTCTATGAGACATTTTGTCAAACATTGGGTGTGCAGCAGCTAAAAAGGGGCATACGGGCTCGGATTCGGGTAAAGATCAACACAACATGCACAAGCAACACTCAAATCCGCTAAGGGACATATTAATCACAGTCGGAACAGATATGAACCAAGAACAACTATCTCCGGCTTCAACAAACTTGCGGAACTTAAATATGGTTTAGGCATTTTCACAAGCATTCGGTGTGCGCTACTGACACGGAGAATTTTTCACTTGATAGAGATGCGAGACAAATCTAAAACAGCTAGCAACTTTCAGGGAGGACTGGCTGGGACCGAAACTTGCGCGAACTAGTCGGCACGAGCTCCGGTCCGACGCCTCCCTAGAAACAAGGGACGCACAGTCAAAACAAACCCTACCTGGTTCGAGAGGAGGATTGCGGCGAATGGCGGCTGACGAACGGACCTCCGGCGACGACCAACCACTCTCTCGAGCTCGCGCTCTCTCTCTCTAGGTCGCCCTCTCGCTCACCCTCCTTCTCGGTCTCTCTCCCTGTGTTTCTCTCCGGCTTCCTCCTCTCTGTGTTTGGTTCCCTCTGCTCTCTCTAACGTTTGTACTCTCCTCTTTTCTCCTTTTTTTTTGCAGAAGCGTGAATGGTGTGAGGGAAGCGTGGATGGTGTGAGGGGAGGAAGATGATCTGCGCACGGGCCGGGTTGAAATAAAAGGAGATGGGCCAGCCCAAGTGCGAAAAAAGAAAAGGAAAAGAAATAGGTGGGCGAGCCCACACGCGAAGAAAGGCCTTATACTCGGCCTCATTCGATTTTTATACCTTTTAATGAATCTTTTTTTTAACCTTTTTTATGACAATTTTGGAAAAATAAAGACCATTCAATACGCTGTAAAAACACTATAATTTTTAATGATTTTTTTACTCTTCTTTCTTCTTCTTTTTTTCTTTTTCTTTTTCTTTTTTTATATTTTTTTTAAATTTCAAATTTTTGTTATTTAAATTTTTTGTAAACTTTTTTGATAAATTTTAAAACTAGTAACGCAAATGCTCCTAATGTCTATATGTGATGCAATTTTAATAAAATCTTTTTGTTAAGGGGTTAGAAATTAATCCCTAATTTTCCAATGCAATTAATAAATACTTAAACAAATCGCCAAAATTTATGTGTCAACAAACTTAAAAAATTTAAAAGATGAAATTCCCTTCACTAGCCAATGAGTTTAAGCCCTTTTTAAAAACTAATATGGCTACTTTAGGCTCTTATTTAAAACAAAATCTACTCCATACCCTTATTTAAAATAATATTCACTTCATATCATTATTTGAGAATATAAGAGCTCTTCAAGCCTTTATTTAGATTTTTCCCTTAAAATGGAAAAGAAAAAGAAATTCAAAGCTTCTAAATTAGTCAAACTCAAGATTCCACAAATATTTTTGCAATCTTAGGCTTTATTTATTGAAGCTTAGACAACTAAGTGATCTAGTTTGTACGAGTTTGGAATTGCCCTCAAGGTTGAATTCTCCTGCTCTTATAGTGTAAGTTGGTTCCCCATGTTGCAAGTATCAGTCCGAAAGATATAACATCATGTGGAGATGCTATTGTTATGTCTAGGAACTAGAAATGCATTCTCCCAAATTTAGAGGTACATAACTTTGCGAGAAATCATCGAATATAAGAGAAGAAAGTAGCAACATTTCATGTCTTAATTAAATTCTTCAGTAGTCTTTATTTCTTAAATCTTAAATCTTTTTCTTTTTTGGTCAAAAAATATTATATCTAGTCATATGAATTTCCTACCTTTAGCTTCTAACATTGGAAAGATAGTGGGACGTAGTTTGGACCAAACTAGAATATTAAAACGAAGTCAGACAATGTTATGTAAGAGGAAGAATCTGATTTCACATGTTTCTCAATGAACACATTCAATGAACAGAGGAACGTATTCTTTTTACTAATGTTTCTCAACGATTACAAATAGCATCAAGATTGAAATAAGAACACAAATTATTCTGAAAGTAAACATTTCCTAGGTAGGATGGATTTGCCTATGCCCACAACTTAATCTTATGTATATCTTAGTCCTTCACACACGAGTTTCCATCACAAACTCACACACAGGAAAGAGTATTGCCCTATTTTTCAAGTATTGCCCTCTCTCTCTCTCTCTCTCTCTCTCTCTCTCTCTCTCTCTCTCTCTCTCTCTCTCTCAACATCAACATCAACAGCCAAATTGCTGAAAACGGGCGTATGGTGTCAATTTGCAAATCATCCTTCAATAGGAGACAGAAAGATGGAAGTCGATTTGGTCTCCCTCCCTATCAACATCAACATCAACATCAACAGCCAAATTGCTGAAAACGGGTGTATGGTGTCAGTTTGCAAATCATCCTTCAATAGGAGACAGAAAGATGGAAGTCGATTTGGTCTCCGAGGGAAAGCTCAGTCTGACTCCTTCCATCGCTCGTGATGATGAGAAGGTGACCGTCATGACCGCCCCTCGTTAGGATGAAGGATTGGCCGCAACCGCAAGGGCTGACCTTCCATGCCTAGCACTTGAACTCTGATCGAGTTGCTGTTGTTATAAAAAAGAACAAGTAAGAAACAACAAGACGGGTCGTCAAGAACTACGAGAGGCGGTGGCGTGCGTTCGGTTCCACCAAAAACCAAGAAATGGGTAGGCTTTGCTAGAAACCCAAGAAAACTAAGATGAAAGATCTCACGGCTCTAATCAGACCCAATGAATTGCCAACAATCTTCACGGACAAAAGTCGCAACCCTCCCGAGGTGAACTCGAGGGAGTTTGACGAACTGCAAAGGGGACACGGAGAACTCTCTTGTGAGATGGCATTTTATGATCTAAATTTTTGCATTGTCTTGTCTTCACGGTGGAAGGCAACTCTTTTCAGGCTTTCAACCATGGTGAAAAACAAAAGCATTTTATTTGATCATCTTTGTCAGGGTGTCAAAAAAATCTGCGCCAGCCTACCCTAAAATTTTGGGTATTTTGGCGTCGGGCCTTAGTCTTCTTTGGTAGATGTTATTAAGATATAAAATCTTTTTTGATATTTTTTTTTTTTGAATATGAAATCTTTTTGATATCTTTTTGAATTTCATATTAGTATACCAACTGTAGATGAGTTGGCATTCCATGATTCTTGCTTTGTCAAAGATTGTATTTTTCCTTCTTTTTATAAGCGTGTACAATCTATAAATTAAGTGATATGAAAAAATCATTCACAAATTGTGAGCTTTCTCATGGTATCAGAGCGATTATGCTCCTAAGAACATTTTGATCCGGCTATTCTGCATTTTTTATTTGGCAACCTTCTACACCCTCTAGCCATGGAAGTCACTTCAGAATCAGCTCGCACCACCTAAAATTGTAGTTCCGTTTCCATCGGAATAGCTACACCTAATGGTCTGATCTCGATCTTAGCCACTGTCCAATTGCCATTCAAGCTCTTTGCTGCCAATTATCCCTCCTGGCATGCTCAATTTCAAGCGCTACTCATTGATTATGATTTAATGGGATTTGTTGATGGAACTTCTGTCTGTCCGCCTCTCACCATTTCAACTGGAAATCAAACTGTGCCAAATCCAACCGCAACAACTTGGATCCGCCAAGATCAACTCTTGCTTCATGCAATTTTTGCATCTGTATCTGAAGCCGTGATTCCTCTCATTGCCTCTTGCAATTCGTCACACGCTGCTTGGACAAAACTCATGAATTTATATGCAAATAAATCCCGCTCAAGAGTTATGCATCTCAAGGATCAACTCTCTACCGCTCGCCGAAACTCACATTCTATTTCAGAATTTTTGTAGGAACTTAAAGCCCTTGCCAATGAATTAGCAATCATTGACACCCCTATCTCTGATGATGATTTAGTCATTCATGCACTTCAAGGACTTGTAACTGAATACAAAGAAATCGCAGTGGTGATTAGGGCTCGTGAAAACACAATCAGCTTTGAAGAAATGCATGACAAATTGGTGGCCTATGAAACCCAACTAAAACTGGAAGAAATTAGACTTGAAGCAGCACCAGTCACAGCCAACTACAGCAACAGAAGCCGTGGCATAGGAAGCAACTCTCGCTGGCCCAACAATCGCAACCGTCATCAAAATTATTCCAGATCTAACCAGCATTGTGGACCTTCTCATAGGAGGTATCTGATCGGGACAACAAAGAGCCTCATCCGACATGTCAGTTTTACGATCAATATGGACACTCGGCCAAATCTTGTTTTTGCATTCAAAATAGTCTCTGTGAACCTACTGCTCATGTTGCAACAGCTCCACGTCAAGAAAATGGCTAGCTACTAAACTCAGGAGCATCACATCACGTCACAAGCAATCTCAACAACCTCACCACTCACTCAAAGTATGAAAGGCCCTAACGAGATCGCCATTGGTGATGGCATAGGTTTGCATATTAGTCACATTGGTTCTACTACTTTATTCTATCCAAACCAATCCTTTAAATTAACCAATGTTTTATGTGCATGATAGTACAAAAGACCTGATTTCCATCTCACAATTTTGTCGCAATAACCACTCATCTATTGAATTTTTTTTGCTAATTATTTTTTGGTGAAGGACCTTCACACGGGGGTGACGTTGCTTCAAGGAGAGCTTAGCAATAGTGTGTACCAGATGCCTCTCACAAACACTCATCCAAAATTCACAGCCTTTGTCAGTGAGCGGACAAAACCAATGGTTTGGCACAATAGACTAGGTCACCCTTCATTTCATATTCTAAGTCATGTTCTTAATAATTTTCCAACTCGTTTGTCTTCTGAGTCAATCGTAGGCTCCTGCGTGTCAATGCAATAAGAGTCACAAACTTCCATTTGGGGTATCAACTCTTGTGAGTCATTTTCCACTTGATATTATTTTTTTTATGATGTTTAGGGTCCTGTGTCAACTGCTTCAATTGATGGTTTCTATTACTATCTTATATTTGTTGACCACTATATAAAGTACACTTGGCTTTATCTTATAAGAAAAAAATCAGATGTTACCCAAATTTTCGAACAGTTCAAAAGCTTGGTTGAAAAACAATTTTCTGTCTCTATTCGAAATTTATACTCGGATGGTGGTGGAGAATTTCAAAACCTTTTCTTGCAAAACATGGAATTTCCCATCTAACTACATCGCCACACACACCAGAACACAATGGAACTGTAGAAAGAAAACACCGACACATAGTTGAAACCAGACTCGCCCTATTACACAAAGCGAATCTACCACATTCTTTTTTGTCATATGCTTTTCAAACTGCTACATACCTCATTAATCGTTTGCCAACACCCGTTCTAAATATGCATTCACCATTTCAAACATTATTCTAAATGGCTCCCAATTATAAAAAAACTTCGCACATTTGGTTGTCTTTGCTATCCGTGGTTACGTCCATACAACACAACTAAACTTATGTCCCGCTCTCGACAATGTATATTTTTAGGGTATTCATTGTCACAAAATGCATATAAATGTTTTGATCCACAAAATAATCGTCTTTATATCTAACATCATGTTGTGTTCGAAGAAAACACATTTCCGTACTGAACACTTCTCAATACTAAAAGTGTCTTGTCACCCCTCAAAGTTCATCTCCTCCACCTACTGTTTCACTTCCGGTTTTAGTGCCAAACATTGGACCATCTACACAAGTGCCCCCTCGAAGCAACATTCCATCCCGTGCTGCATCCTCATCGACTTCCCAACCTTCAAATCAATCCCAACAAATGCCACCTCTTGAAAACCCAATTGCCACTATCAATAATGACCAAACATCAACACCCAAAAATCCACCTACAAGAACTCACAAAATGGCCACTAGATCACAAAATAATATTTTCAAGCCCAAACAAATCAACCACATCATCACCAAACATCCACTTCCACCGACTATATACAAGCCATGTGCAATCCTCAATGGCGTGAAGCAATGTCGGTTGAGATCAATGCCCTTGTTCGTAACGGGACCTGGGAACTAATACCTTTTGATCCATCTTTGAATGTTGTAGGTTGCAAATGGGTTTATCGGATAAAAAGACATGTGGTCGGCAGTATTGAGAGGTACAAGGCACGTCTTGTGGCCAACGGTTTTCACCAACGACCGGGCCTTGATTACATCGGTACATTTAGCCCAGTCATCAAACCAAATACTATTCAAGTGGTTTTATCATTGGCTTTAATGCGTGGATGGACATTGAGACAAACGGACATCAACAATGCCTTCCTCCAAGAAACTCTTCAGGATGAGGTTTACATGTCGCAACCGCTTGGTTTTAAAGACCCAGAAAAACCAACACACATTTGCAAACTTCGTAAAGCCATATATGGGTTAAAGCAGGCTCCGCGGGCTTGGTATAATGAGCTAAGTTCATTCCTTCTTGCAAATTCATTTGTCAATTCAAAGAATGATAGTTTGATGTTCATTTACTCTCATGGTGGTGTTCAAGCCTATTTTTTAGTGTACGTGGATGATCTCATTATCACAGGAAGTGACCAAAAGTTTGTTTCGGACTTCATCACCGCTCTCTCTAATCGGTTCTCAATTAAAGACTTGGGGCCACTGAATTTCTTTTTGGGAATTGAAGTCATTCCTACAAAGACCGGCTTACTTCTTTCTCAACATAAATACATAAGAGAGCTATTTGAACGCTTCAAAATGGGAGATGCAAAAGAGGTAGCGACACCATTAGCCATGGGTCAATCTCTTTCGATTCATGATAAACAATCACCAGCCAATGCTACAGAATTTCGAAGCCTCATTGGCGCACTTCAATACCTCAACATCACTCGCCCGGATCTTGGTTTTGCAATAAACAAGCTATCTCAATTCATGCATAAGCTGACCATAACCCATTGGATAGCTGCAAAATGGCTTTTACGCTATCTTAAGGGAACATTATTCCATGGGTTGCACTTGAGATGCGACACACAACCTGTGCTTCATGCCTACACCGATGCAGATTGGGCAAGAAACATTGATGATCACACATCTACTTCGGGTTTTGTGATTTATATAGGGGCCAATCCTATCTCTTGGAGTTCTCAAAAGCAACGATTGGTTGCACGGTCATCTACTAAAGCAGAATATCGAGCCATTGCCACGGCCTCGGCGGAACTCATTTGGGTAAAATCTTTGCTTCAAGAACTTGGCATTCACATGGACACCGCACCAAGCTTGTATTGCGACAACATAGGTGCTACTTATGTTTGTGTAAATCCCGTCTTCCATTCCTGAATGAAACACATTGAGATAGATTACCATTTTGTTCGGGAACTTGTTAAAGCCAACAAGATGCGAGTCTCTTGTATTTCCACCCATGATCAACTTGCCGACATTCTCATGAAACCGTTATCAAGGCTGCAGACAATACAATTACGAGACAAGATAGGCGTTTCCGACGGAACATCCATCTTGCGGGGCGTGTTAAGATATGAAATCTTTTTTGATATTATTTTTTGAATATGAGATCTTTTTGATATCTTTTTGAATTTCATATTAGCATACCAACTGTAGATGAGTTTGCATTCTATGATTCTTGCTCTGTCAAAGATTGTATTTTTCCTTCTCTTTATAAGCGTGTACAATCTGTAAATTAAGTGATATGAAAAAATCATTCACAAATTGTGAGCTTTCTCAGATGTTGGTATTAATAGGGTTGGCATTAGGTCGGGCCGACGTGGGTTTTTTGACACCCCAGCACAGCCCAATCTCTCTCTCTCTCTCTCTCCTTGTCTCTCCTCTCTCCCAAAAAACGCGATGAGGACAAACCCTAGATCCGAGAAGACAACGAGCATAGTCCCTCCATCACCGTTTGCTTCTTCAACTCTAACGTAACCTTGTTGTCTCTGCAAATCAATCACCTGCCTCTGCTTCTTGGCTCTCCACTCCGTTGTCCTCACCTCGATCACCGTCTCAATCTCACGAAGATTTCAATTAAAATCTTCAAAGCACTCCTTTGATGCACCTGTGAAAACTCGATCAATCTAATGGCGTTGGGTTCAAAGCAGCCATGCAAGGCAAAAACATGTGCTGGGAAGGACTCAGCTGGTGTAAATGAGTCGGTCATTCCATGTCTTTATCAACAACTCTTGAAAGAGTAATGTGAGGCTTCATAATATGAATTTTGATATGAATGCATCGAGAAAATTACCATCATGGCCCCTACCTATCGATTAAACCGTGGAAGATTTCTAGAATGGAAGTCTTTGGTTCAGCACAAAATAACTCTTCAATTAATCAAAAACACGTGCCTTTGATTCACACTTGTTGGACTATCCATTCAGTTGAGGAACTAATAGCATTCTTATGATGAGGGAAAATTACGAACACAAAAAAAAAGCTAATAGAAAGATCCTAATTATTTGAAATGAGGAGCCATTATTAAAGTATTCATCCTATGAGGACAGGCATGTGTTGCGATCTCCTTTCAAAACTTTTCTAACTTCATCCTCTTTGATTCTCAGAAAATCAGATTAAATTGATGTTGGCTCTATTCCGATATGCGGACTAATTAATTTAGAGTCTAAAGACTTCCCCATGACAATGATATACTCTGTGAAATTCTTAGTGAATTCATGCTTACCAAATATGAAGGTGGATGTTTCGGGGCACCAGAAATGCGCTAGTGCTCGGACAAGGCCAAAAAGAACTTTTATTTCCAACAGAGGGAGTATCTGCCCTATCTTGCTCATCTCATGAGCAATGATCATTAGTGAGCCATTTGTCTTGACAAGTTATAAATTTGAGTGGATGCAGAAGCCGAGATTAAGAGAAAGATTTAATTGATCATACGAAGGGTTCAAAGAGACTAATAACTAATAAGCATGCCGGTGCATGAAAATCTTATAGCATATGTTTTTTGTATATTTTCATGCTTAGTTTAGCTAACTGGACCTCAATAGGAGGAAGAGCTTACAAAAGTTCAGGCTGCATATGGGCTATTATATCCCAGTCAACAGTTTACTAGAACCTCTAACACTGCAGAAATTTTCGGACATGTTATAAAGTTGTCTTAATATTAATCGAGAAGGAAGTACAGCAAAAGCAGTTTCCAAGCTTTTTCTTCCCGAGTATTGGAGCTTATTCTTTCTTCGGGAACACCAGCACTGTACTAGATTCTTTCCCATCTTCTTGGGTAATAATTTTCAATATGATCACCAAGCACATAATTTCTCTGCAATGATCAATTGATGTCACTTATTTAACTTCACCGAGTGTAAAGCCTGGAAGAAAGAATAGGAATTGTTTCCTTCTGGTTGTAACGATGAACTCCTTGTGATTGCTTTCCATGTAAGTAAGGAGGCGAACTACATGAAAGTGCTTTACCTTGGAATTGCTGACAACTGAAGAGTATAAAAGTTCCTTGAAACTGGTCTCTTGCATGTAGAGAGCGATCTATGTTCCGGAACCGCTCATATATTTCATCTGCCAACTGTTTCCGATCCTGCACAGCCTTGAATTATGTCCTTTTTGAGAGTATTATTTTCTTCTTCAAGAACCTCTAATCGCTCATTGAAAACTTTGACATCAGTTGCCTAAATTGCCCGATCTTTCCAATGTAGCTCAGTACACGAGCCACTTCTTTGCGGACTCCATGAACTCCTACCTGCGTCGTTAATAACAGTTTTCTCCCTCTTTCCATCTTCTTCAATAATTATTTCACATATAATCCCAACCACTGAGGAAACTGAAGCAGCTGTACAAAATCAGTGCAAGACCCACTCTGTTCTGAGAGGACTTACCTCAGGAGATGTCCAGAAGAGCCCTTTTGTCATTCTGCATTGCGATCTCTTGTCGTTGGACCTGTGGCAAGAGCAGGAAGAATATAGTAGCTAGGATAACATTTTACCGAGTGAAGCAACATGAATCAACCAATCTTCTCTTGCATAAGCTTGACTTTCCTTTGGAGATATTGTAGCCTAGAAATGTGCTTTGCAGAAGGTGTCACGATGATCAAACAAAGTACAAATCTTCAGTTCATATTTGGATAATGATGTCGACCATTTGGCTCTGCTTATGGAGCGGTTAGCAGGATGTGTGAGCGACACTGATATGTTGGAGGTGAAGAAAATAAAAGCGTAGGATAATAAGAAGAAAAAAACATTCTTTTTCGTTATTAGGAAAAACAGGAGAGGGTAATAAAAGTGTGAAAACTAAATGTGAAATTACATTTTCGACTTTTTAGGTTCAATTTTTGTAAAATGAGTATTTTCAAGAGTTTGCCTAATTAGTCATCGAAATATATTTTATAAAAGAAACTTCGTATGAGTGAAAGAATCCATTTGGAACACCACATTAGCTCACCAGTTAATAAATCATAGAGATAGCACAGACAATACATTATCAAATGCTCCTGAATTGTGAACATATTGCCGTATCACAAGACAAACCAGGCAGACAAGAGACATGGAACTTGGCATCAACATGCCAGGCTTTCCTGTGAAACATGTCCGAATGTGCCACCATCAATGCGGTACTACGTTCTTCGGACCAAAAGGAAAATTGGTTGATGGATCAGATTAGCTAGCTGGAGCTCAAAGGAGTGAAGAAAACCACCGACTGTACATAGGCTACGAAATGCCATGTCAACTGTCGCCAGAACCCTTTAAAAACTACGTAGGCTTTTGCACAGGTAGAGTTGTCTAAATATCTATTAATGGAGAGTACACCAGAAGCTGTTTTCAAGCCAACCAACAAGTAATGCATCCAAAAAACATAAAAATCTCAGTAAGTCATGAGAGATAACCTAAAATCCTTTGCCTAGGAGTGGCAGCAGCGTCAAATTCCGGGTCTATGATGCTTTTCCTTTTCTGAGTAGCTGAGCTTGTCCTTTCTTCGGGAACCCAGCATCTCCGCTTCTTATTAGTGTAGTGAGTAGTGACGCCAAGGCTTGAGCTTCTGCTGTAATCGATGCATCGTCATCTGCTGCATAAAGTGTAAGTTGCCCTTATAATAAAAAATAATAAGGGGCTCAATTACATTTTCATAAGGCCTAAGCCAACTTGAAGAAAAACAAAATGAACTCATCTTTTCTGCAGGTGGAGTCGCCAAGGAACAAGAAAACAAAAGGAATAAGTACATATATATATATATATATATATATATATATATAGGGATAAGTACATTTGAAGTCCTAAAATTTGTTATGAAAATGCAATTAAGTCCTAAAACTTTCAAAAGTGCAATTAAGTCCTAAAACTTATCACAAAGTGCAATTAAGTTCTAAAACTTTCAAAAAGTGCAATCAAGTTCTAAAACTTATCAAAATTGTTCAATCTAAGTCATTCCATTGATTGCACTTTTTGAAAGTTTTAGGACTTCTAATGCACTTATCCCTATATATAGAGAGAACATTGAGAAACACAAGAAAAAGCGTTTCGTAGTGTTTGGTAAGTAATTGTAGCCATTATTTACCTAATCGAAGGGATTTTCATAGTTAACCTATAAATTCAAATCTGTTCGGATTTTCATACTTGATTTTTATGTTGTGCATTTATTTATAAAGTACAAAATCTTGTTGTGACAGAAGTTTTAGGACCTTGCTGAGCTGCACAATTTTATGGAAGTCAATTTGGAGTTACGGTCTGGTCGGGGGGTGATTTTTGAAGCTTTGCGCATGCTATGGAGAAAAGTTTCTAGTCATTATAATTCTAATTTACCATCGTCTCATTCTATAAGCAGTAACTTCACTTTCACGCAAGATCATGTCTTGCGATGCAGAATCCCAACTAAAGATGCGCGCCACTTTTATTAAGGGAAGACAACAGCCTGTTCCTTCTAATTGAGTGCGCAATGCACTAATACATCGGCGGGGGGACACTGTTTGAGGGAGTCCCATTATCCCGTGACACCACGGGGTCAAGACGATGGGACATATCGTCTGTCTCCCGTGGAAGAAGGGCATTAATTACGCACCCATCTCCAGCTGAACTATGGAAAGACGGAAAAGATGAGGAATCTAATCTCCCCGGGATCTAAATAAAGACCAATTGTTATCGTCTTTCTCGTGTTGCCTAACTCGATCCATCACATTTGTTTCACTCAAACCCAGCTGTTTGGCTCCCATGTGCGAGGCAACCACCTCCCCGTTTCCTTTTTGACCTCTCTCTTCCTCTCGCCACCTCAAGATCTTTGTTCTTGAGTAACACTACCGATAGTGAGCCAGTTAACCTAAGTGAAGCTCATCTTATGAGCAATAACCCGTAGTGAGCCACAATTGTCTCGACAAGTTCAAGCAACATTGAGAAAGAATTCGATCATGTTTAAGTGGATGCATGAGGCAAGTGACTCGGAAAACAATTTAATTGGTCCTTGGATGGGTTCATTGGACGAGACTTGTAACGAGTAAGCATGGGAGTGCATTAAGATTTTATTTTCCTTTTAGCTAAAAGAAGAGAGGGGCTTTATTCACACGTGGAAATATATTGTTCTGCTAACTTCCTTGAATAACGCACAAACAAAGTTAAACACGAGATTAAGTCCATATATGTCATGGGAAATATTTGTTTTTGCACTTAACGGTCACGTATTTGATAGTTGGACAAATATTTCCTATTGGGATCGTCGGATCCCTAAAAACCGGATTCGGCACTAAACCGAACGCCTAAATCAAATGCGGAAGATAAGCCCGGGAATTATCACGTATCACCGATCGAAAAGCACACCACGGATTCGAGCGTACCTTGTTAGCCACAGATTAGACACCGACGCCGTAGAGAGGAAGAGAATTCAACCCCGTTCGATCCGATGTCGAAATATCATCGTGAAGTGGAGATGGCGTCGCTTCTTAGCCTTGGAGAGAGAGAGAATTCTTGAAGAGAAAGAGAACGTACGTTGTAAATGCCAAAAGGTACGTTCTCCCTTTCTCTCATCCCTTTTATACTTTCCCTTCCACGGGCCTTATTCCGTGGGCCGGACTTTTTAGGCCCATCGTGGCCGGGCCAACTTAGGCCCATGATTAAATCCATCATCTCCCACTCGCACATGGTGGATCAAAACCAACATGGGCGGATAGGCCCAACTTAGGCCCATCAATTGAAAATCCTCTTTTCCTCTTTCAACATTCATACCGTGAATAATCCGTGCGACAAGATACTTTGAGAGCTCGTTGCTATACATCTCGGTAGGAATATATAGCAGCTCATATTGGGCGTCACATTCCGAGTAAATTTAGTATGCAGTACCTAGATCGATCGATCACATTTATATCTCTCTTTAATCTCATTTGAACAATGATATATTTATTGTATTCACAATTATGATTATCCCAAAGACAGTCATAATTAGTCGACCTGTGAATACAAAAACCATAATGTGATTCTACAAATCCGATCTTTCTCTTTCCTTCAAACTTTCAATTTCAGTTCAACTTGCTTTTCTAGAAATGTCCCATTAGATCGAATCAACTCATGACCATTGGCAACATTCTAAGATAGCAAACACCAAATAGAAATCTTGAGGATAAGTAAGAGTCATGAGGGCACTATAATTGAGGAACTCAATTCCTCAAGAGTCTCACACGTCTTAAAAGTTGAGATCAAACTTTTACCACTCTTATAGGTCGTCTCATGCATACGTAGTATGAAATACGTATTACGGTATTAACTCCTTTCCCATGGAGCGTATGTCTACACCATCAATACCGTACGAGATGATAATTCAAACATACCCAATGTCTAACTTGAGTTCACGTATTTACTCATTCACAAAATTCATCAGAACTCACATCTGGCATCTTAGACAGATAAAGTAAAATGTGTGGGTTATTTTACTTTCGGACATCGCAAGTATTATGTCCTCATCTTAACACTCAGTTAAGGCGACATACGTATTTTAAGCTTGAGCTCTCGATTATCACCTAGATAATAAGCTTAAAAACAGTCTCTTCTCTATCTATCACATAGTAAATAGAGGCGATTACCCGTGTGAGTGGGCTAATCTCTTATCTGTCCGACATACTTTCTCAACATAATATAATGCACTAAGCATTAAGATGCATAAAGATCAAACAAAGACTCATAGACATTAATAATGAAACAACACTAGTTCATACATGTGAACAATTCGGGGAAATTACAATCCAAGTACATCGACTCTACGCAATCCTAGAGATTTTACATGACCACAAAACACGTCTCTAGGTATTGGCTTTGTCATAGGATCTGCTACCATTCTATGCGTAGATATGTACTGCAAGTTCACATCCTTTCGTTCAACCATATCTTTTACAAAGTTATACTTGGTATCTATATGTTTGGTCTTGCCATGATATTTTAGATCTTTAGTGTACGCTATAGCTGCTTGGCTATCACAGTTAACTAATAACGGATGTGCAGCTTTATCAATAACATCTAAATGATCCAAAAATCTCTTAAGCCAAACTCCTTCTTGTCTTGCTGATAATGCCACGAACTCAGCTTCCATCGTGGATAAGGCTATACACGTTTGCTTCTTACTGCTCCATGATATGGCGCCATTGTTCAGTAAGAAAGCAAATCCAGAGGTAGATTTCCTTTCATCTAAATCTCCTCCCCAATCAGCATCTGAGTAGCCTTCAAGTCGCAAATCCTTTCCTTGGTAATTCAACTTGAAATCAGCAGTTCCCTTCGAGATACCTCGGTATTCTCTTCACAGCTTTCCAATGTCTGGACTGGATTGGATTGGTATCTACTCACCATTCCAACTGCAAAACATATGTTGGGTCTTGTACACATCATAGCGTACATTAAGCTCCCAACCTGCACTAGCATAAGGAACATGTTTCATTTGTTCATTCTCTTGTGGAGTCCTCGGACACGATCTATGGCTCAATCCTTCACCTTTTGCAATAGGAGTATCTATGGGTTTACAATCTTGCATACGAAATCGTTCAAGAACTTTATTTATATATGTTTCTTGTGAAAGAGACAAAGATCTCTTCGAACGATCTCTTGAAATCTTAACTCCAAAAATGTATGCAGCCTCACCCATATCCTTCATCTCAAAGTTGGAAGATAACCAACTCTTGACAGTATGAACAAACTCCATATTGCTTCCGGCAATCAGTATATCATCAACATATAATGATATGATCACAAATTGATCCTTGGATCTTTTGATATATACGCAATGATCCTCATCAATCATTGTAAAATCATATGCCATTATGGCATTATGAAAACGTATATACCATTATCTCGATGATTGCTTAAGGTCGTATATCGATCTCAAAAGTCGACATACCTTTTCTTCTTGGCCTTTCACTATGAAACCAGTAGGTTGTTCCATGTATATTTCTTCCTCTAATTCTCCATTGAGGAAAGGAGTCTTTACATCCATCTCGATGTAACTCAAGATCCATACTAGATACTATTGCCGAATAATGCGAATCGAGGTAAATCTCACTACGGGAGAAACGTATCTTCATAATCAATTCCTTCTGTTGATTATACCCCTTCGCAACAAGGCGGGCCTTATGCCTTTCTATCGAGCTATCAGCCTTTCGCTTTATTTTGAGAACCCACTTGTTCCCAATAGCTCTGCGTCCTTTTGGAAGATCAACCAATTCCCAGACTTTGTTTGATTTCATTGACTCAATTTCCTCTTCCATTGCATGAATCCATTTTTCCTTACTAGGGCAATTCAGAGCCTCATTAATATTTCTAAGCTCATCTTCATCTTGTGGAGCAACCATAAAAGTTTCCCCTTCAATGTCAAAACGTCGACGGGGAATACTTTGGCGACTTGTTCGCCGTATGGGAGTTTGTACACTTTGCACATCATTTCCCATTATGCTCCCACTGGAATTAGATAATGATGTCGTCTCATCATGTGGTTGCAATTGAGAATGAGTTGAATTCAATTCATCACTTCTCATATTACTCCCACTTGGACGAACTCCACTAAGATCATTATCTTGATCCGAGGTTTCAAATAGGGTGTTATCTTCCCCTATTTCGCCCTTCTTAGGAAATTCATTCTCTAAGAATGTGACATCCCGTTATTCAAATTCAGTTATACTCCCACTTTCCTGCTCACCTATGAACACATACCCTTTCGAGTGTTCCAAGTATCTTATGAAAATACTCTTCTTTCCTCTGGGACCCAATTTCCCAAACTTGTGATAGGACTCATGTGTATAGGCAGCACAACCCCATGGCTTAAGAAAACTTAAGTCCGGTTTTCTACCTGTCCATAACTCATATGGAGTGGAAGTAACTGATTTGAAAGGCACACGGTTAAGTATATAGGTAGCAGTTAACAACGCATCACTCCAAAAGGTGATAGGTAAGTTAGCATGCGCCATCATGGACCTAACCATTTCCAGTAGGGTTCTGTTTTCTTCTCTCCGCAACACCATTTTGTTGAGGAGTATATGGAATAGATAATTGTCTTTCTATTCCTTTTTCATCACATAATTTTCTAAACTCATCAGATAAATATTCTCGACCTCGATCGGATCTCAATGCTTTTATTCTCTTGTCTAATTGATTCTCTAACAGATTCATAAATCTTTTGAAACAACTTATTGCTTCAGATTTGTGAGAAATCAAATAGACATATCCGAAAACAGTATAATTATCTATAAAAGTGATGAAATAAACAGCCCCATGCCTTCCTCTCACATTCATTGGACCACGAGACATCGAATGGATTAAGTGCAGAGGAAATTCAGCTCTTTACCTTTTCCAAATGGTTTCCTTGTCGATTTCCCTTCTAGGCAATGCTTACATATGGGCAAATCGACTTTTTCAATATTGCCCAACAAGCCCTCTTTGGCTAGTCTATTCATACGCTGTTGGCTAATGTGACCAAGTCTAGCATGCCATACTTTCACATCAATAGTATATGTATTAGGAGACGTGAGAAGGGAATAACAAACATTTGTATTAACATAATCAATATCTAATACAATGAAACCATCCAGAAAATAACCATGACCATAGTAGTTTGTATCCAAATACAAATCTACACCTTTATTATGGAAGTTCACATTAAAACCTAATTTAACCAACACTAAAACAGACACTAAATTCCGACGAATCTCCGGAGCATACAACACATCATGAAGGAACAAGGTGCGTCCACCACGCATATTCGTTGGCATGTACCAATTCCTTTCACTTCAGCTCCGGAGTTGTTTCCCACATAGATCCACTTAGTTCCGGTTGGTACTCGTCGGAATTCCACGAAGAATTCTCTATCCTTCGCTACATGGTCTCGTCGCTCCCGAATCAACAATCCACGTAGAGGATTAGATTCAGTCAAGAATACGAGAACTTGACACATATGCAAAGTTCCAAATTGTACAAAGGGTGTGTACCTTCTTTGGCTCGCGACAATCGCGGGCAGTGACCTCTTCCGGTCACGGTTGTAACATTTCACCCTTGAGATATTCTTCACATGAGGACGCTTTCCTCTCTTTTGTTGGTTAATTCTTGGTTTCTTGCAAGGAGGACTTGATCCCTTGCATTTCCACATATTGAACGAATCAATGCGCTTGCGCTTAGAGCATGAAGCCCCTTCTGAGCTTAAAGCAACACAGAAAATATCTGTTTCATGCTCTAATGCCTCGAGGCGATGATCTCGCTAGCTCAAGGTGGCGCACAAGATCCTCTAGATCTTCCAAAACATGGTCAAGAGCTTTTAGTGCCTTTTGCTTTTCCAGCACACATTGAATTTTCATTTGCCAAATTTCATAGTTGTCACCATTGAGCTTTTCACCTTTGTTCAGCTCGGCAACTATGCTCTTTATGGCTGAAGCCATTGATCTGAACACATCAGACATATATGCACGAGTTATTAATGTCTATCATTTATGCACCCATTTTGCACAAACCCATCATATTAATTAATAATTTTAAGTAAGGTTTTAGAATCAAAAGGTCACTATGTTTCCAATCATCCTCCAAAATCCTAACTTAAAACTATCATTAATATGATTGTCATATGCAAAATCAATTCTATGAAGCTACAAAAACTTCTATTACTACCCACATTAACTACTGAAGCCTTCGGCAATCACGAAAGCGGCAAAGATAATTAACATACAATATAATAATAATGCTTTCACTCAATATTGCTAACAAATAGGTTGCTATATCAACAACAATCAAGTAGCTAACATTACATAAGATGTTCACAAAGAACACTAAATAAAAAACAGCTATAACATTTAAAAACAAGGCATATTACAACTAATAGGGAAAGTGCTACATGTTCCAATTTTTTTCCTTTTCTCTCGTAAAATTTTTCGGCATTCTTGGATGTAGTACGGAAAAGAGACGGATATCCCTTAGGATTTCTCCTACGCACATTCAGCCCCGGCCCAATCGAAGTCATTCCTTGGGTCGCAGTCTTTGTGGCTCCTACCCGATGATATTCATCTACGAATGCCATTACTAGCTCCTTATAGCTAGTAAATCCTTTGACCTCCCGTAGGCGATTCAATACTCCTTGCCATTCTAGTGGAAGAGTGTTCATAAAGAATCGCATCATCCGATATCCGGCATGGGATAACCGTTCCAAATGACTTCCTGAATTTTGTTGTTGACCTCTATGACATGATCAATTATGTCGTCACTCTCCCATCGATAACCATTCAAATCGGGTTATCAACCTTGTAAGCCTTTCTTTTGTTCATCCGACATTCATCAGGCCTGAGATGGGCGTGGCTTACGGGGAGGCATTGTTCGCAACAAATGCGTAAAAAAAAAAAAAAAAAAGGGATTACATATAATCCACATAGACATAATTGAAAAAGAAACAAATTCTTTTCCTTTTTTTTGGGTCAACGGCCGTCTGGTCAACAGTCAACTAAGTCAACGGTCAACGGTCGGTCAACGGTCGGGCCGGTCGGGCGGTCGAGCCGGCCGCCCGGTCGGACCCGGTCGTCGGTCGGACCGGTGCACGGTCGGGCCGGTGACGACCGACCGACACGTGCCGGGATGACGTCACGATGACGTCATCCGACACGTGCGTGGCACGCGCCAGGGGCCGAACGACGCGCCGTTTCGCACGTGCGTGCATCGCACGCGCTGGGCCGAAACGGCGCGCCCGGGCTTCGCTGGGGGCAGAGTCTGCGCGTGCGTTGCACGCGCCGATGACCAGCGCGTTCCGGCCGCGCGTGGCGGCGCGTCCGGCCTCCGGCGGCGCGCGACACGTCGCCGGACTCGTCTCGACGTCGCCTTCCTCCCTATGCCATCAGATTTTGATTTTGACTTTACGAAAAGTAGGAAAAAAGGCGAAGAACGCTCGGGTGTCGGGATTTCTCGCCCGATCCAGACAGCCGAAATGCTTTTTGCGAAAAACAATCAAAAAACAGTAAATTGGTCGGAAAAACGTGAACTAAGGCTCGATACCAATGTTGGGATCGTCGGATCCCTAAAACCGGATTCGGCACTAAACCGAACGCCTAAATCAAATGCGGAAGATAAGCCAGGAATTATCACGTATCACCGATCGAAAAGCACACCACGGATTCGGCGTACCTTACTTGTTAGCTGCAGTTAGACAAGACGCCGTAGAGAGGAAGAGAATTCAGCCCCGTTCGATCCGTGTGAAATATCACCGTGAAGTGGAGATGGCGTAAACCTTAGCCTTGGAGAGAGAAGAGAATTCTTGAAGAGAAGAGAACGCACGTTGTAAATCCAAAAGATGTACGTTCTCCTTTTCTCATCCCTTTTATACCTTTCCATTCCACGGGCCTTATTCCTGTGGGCCGGACTTTTAGGCCCATCGTGGCCGGGCCAACTTAGGCCCATGATTAAATCCATCATTTCCCGATTTGGGTCAACCGTACTTTCGCACTTATCATGAGATCAAATTCGTAAAATCTCCGCGATTGATTCGACAAGCATGCCCCGAGACGTCTCCGGTCCATCTCATTGCCTTCATTGTATTTCCTTGTTCTTCGAGAATAGCCCACAGCAAGTACGAGCAGAAATCACCATTAAACCTTTCTCTCTCACACTCAAAAGCCAAGTTGATTTATTCTGGAATATTACCTTCCACTTGAGGGACCCAGTTTCATGTTGCTTTTGGAGCATTAGAAACGTTCAGCATTTTATTTATCTACGCAGACTTTACTCTGTATAGATGTACAAGTTCTAACAAACTCACCATTTCATATGCCGACAGCACATCAGTGCTTTCAAAAATTGAACCATTCACAAAAATTTCTTGCATCCTACCTTACTGATG
>CM024641.1:29039799-29182378 GCA_014182715.1 Eucalyptus cloeziana | reverse complement strand
CTATAATGCGGTGGCGAATCCCACCACTACAGAGAAACGTATCTTCATAATCAATTCCTTCCCGTTGATTATACCCTCGCAACAAGGCGGGCCTTATGCCTTTCTATCGAGCTATCAGCCTTTCGCTTTTATTTTGAGAACCCACTTGTTCCCAATAGTTTCCATGCCCTTTGGAAGATCAACCACCTCTGACTTTTTGTTTGATTTCTTCACTCAATTTCCTCTTCCATTGCATGAATCCATTTTTCCTTACTAGGGCAATTCGTAGCCTCATTAATATTTCTAAGCTCATCTTCATCTTGTGGAGCAACCATAAAAGTTTCCCTTCAATGTCAAAAACGTCGGCTAATAGTAATACTTGGCGACTCTTGTTCGTATGGGAGTTTGTACACTTTGCACATCATTTCCCATTATGCTCCCACGGAATTAGATAATGATGTCGCTCATCATGTGGTTGCAATTGAGAATGAGTTGAATTCAATTCATCACTTCTCATATTACTCCCACTTGGACGAACTCCACTAAGATCATTATCTTGATCCGAGGTTTCAAATAGGGTGTTATCCTTCCCTATTTCGCCCTTCTTAGGAAATTCATTCTCTAAGAATGTGACATCCTGTTATTCAAATTCAGCTATACTCCCACTAAGCTCACCTAGAACATACCCTTTCGAGTGTTCCAAGTATTCTATGAAAATACTCTTTCTTCCTCCGGACCCAATTTCCAAACTTGTGATAGGACTCATGTGTATAGGCAGACAACCCCATGGCTTATTTAAAAAACCCAAGTCCGGTTTTCTACTCGTCCATAACTCATATGGAGTGGAAGCAACTGATTTGAAAGTACACTAAGTATATATGTAGTGCTTAAATAACGCATCACCCAAAAAGTGATAGGTAAGTTAGCGGCGCCATCATGGACCCAACCATTTCCAAGTTCGTTTTTCTCCAGCCCAACAATCATTTTTGTTGAGAGAAAACATATGGAATATACTGCTTATTCCTTTTCATCATGTACTCTAAACTCACGTATAAATTATCTCACCGACGTGGATCTCAATGTTTATTCCTCTTGTCTACTGATTCTACAACGTATCTCATAAACTTTGAAAACAACTATTGCTTCGCATTTAGAGAGAAATCAAATGTACAGATATCCCCAAACGTAGTAATTTATTCTATAAAGTGATGAAACAAAACGTACTCCATGCCTCTCCCTCACATCTCATTGGACCACGACACGCAATGATTATGCAAGAGGAAGTTCAGTTTTCTTTACCTTTCCAAATGTTTCCTTGTCTTCAAAGAACTGAATGTCACAATACAGAACTGACACATATGCAAAGTTCCAAATTGTACAAAGGGTGTGTGTACCTTCTTCGCTCGCGACAATCGCGGGCATAGTGACCCTTCTCGGTCACAATTGTAACATTTCACCCTTTGAGATATTCTTCACATGAGGATTCACCTCTCTTTTGTTGGTTAATTCTGGTTTCTTGCAAGGAGGACTTGATCCCTTGCATTTCCACATATTGAACGAATCAATGCGCTTTGCGCTTAGAGCATGAAGCCCCTTCGAGCTTAAAGCAACACGAAAATATCTGTTTCATGCTCTAATGCCTCAGGCGAGGATGATCCGCTAGCTCAGGTGGCGCACAGCATCCCTGATCTTCCAAAACATGGTCAAGAGCTTTTAGTGCCTTTTGCTTTTCCAGCACACATTGAATTTTCATTTGCCAAATTTCATAGTTGTCACCATTGAGCTTTTCACCTTTGTTCCCGGCAACTATGCTCTTATGGTCAGAAGCCATTGATTCCAACACACGTATATATGCACGAATTATTAATGTCTATCATTTATGCACCCATTTTTTAAACCCATCATATTAATTAATAATTTTAAGTAAGGTTTAGAATCAAAAGGTCACTATGTTTCCAATCATCCTCCAAAAATCCAACTTAAAACTATCATTAATATGATTGTCATATGCAAAATCAATTCTATGAAGCTACAAAACTTCTATTACTACCCACAAACTACCCACGAAAGAACTGGAAAGAATCACAAAAGCAGCAGATAATAACATACAATATAATAATAATGCTTTCACTCAATATTGCTAACAAATAGGTTGCTATATCAACAACAATCAAGTAGCTAACATTACATAAGATGTTCACAAAGAACACTAAATAAAACAGCTATAACATTTAAAAAACAAGGCATATTACAACTAATAGGGAAAGCTGCTACATGTTCCAATTTCTTTTTCCTTTTCTCTGTAAAATTTTCTGGCATTCTCACAGCCACGGAAAAGCGTACGGATATCCCTTAGGTTTCTCCTACGCACATTCCCATCCCCCGGCCCAATCAAAGTCATTCCTTGGTCGCATAGCTTTTGGGTTCTCTACCCGATGATATTCATCTACGAATGCCATTACTAGCTCCCATAGCTAGTAAATCTGACCTCCCGTAAGGCGATTCAATACTCCTTGCCATTCTAGTGGAAGAGTGTTCATAAAGAATCGCATCATCCTGAATATCCTGCATGGGATAACCGGTTCCAAATGACTTCCCGAATTTTGTTGTTGACCTCTATGACATGATCAATTATGTCGTCACTCTCCCATCGATAACTATTCAAATCTATCAACCTTGTGCCTTTCTTTGTCATCCACATTCTCAGTGTACGAATGGGCGTGGCTTACTTGGGAGGCATTGTTCCCGCAACAAATGCAGAACAAAAAAAAAAAAAAAAAAAGGGATTACATATAATCCACATAGACATAATTGAAAAAGAAACAAATTCTTTTCCTTTTTTTTTTGGGTCAACTGCCGTCGGTCAACAAATAACGGGAAGTCAACGGTCAACGGTCGGTCAACGGTCGGCCGGTGGCCGACGGCAGGAGCCGTCGCCGCCGGGTCGACTGGTCACGGCCCGGTCGGGACCGCCCGCCGGGTCGGGCTGTTGGCGCGAGCCCCGGCCGACACGTGCCGGATGACGCCACGATGACGTCATCCGACACGTGCGTGGCACGCGCCCGGGCCGAACGACGCGCCAAGTTTTGCACGTGCGTGCATCGCACGCGCCGCCGAAACGGCGCGCTCTTCGCCGCGCTGGGAGCCGAGTCTGCGCGTCGGCGTTGCACGCGCCGATGACCCCCGCGCGTTCCGGCCGCGCGTGGCGGCGCGTCCGGCGCGCCGCGGGCGGCGACACGCCGGCCGGACTCGCCCAAATCGACGCGCCTTCCTCCCTATGCCATCAGATTTTGATTTTGACTTACGAAAAGTAGGAAAAAAGGCGAAGAACGCTGGGTGTCTGGATTTCTCGCCCCGATCCGTACGGCCGAAATGCTTTTTTGCGAAAAACAATCAAAAACAGTAAATTGGTCGGGAAAACGTGAACTAAGGCTCTCTACCAATGTTGGGATCGTCGGATCCTAAACCGGATTCGGCACTAAAACCGAACGCCTAAATCAAATGCGGAAGATAAGCCCGGGAATTATCACGTATCACCGATCGAAAGCACACCACGGATTCGAGCGTACCTTGTTAGCCACGATTAGACACCGACGCCGTAGAGAGAAGAGAATTCAGCCCCGTTCGATCCGATGTCGAAATATCACCGTGAAGTGGAGATGGCGTGCGCAAAGCTAGCCTCGGAGAGAGAATTCTTTGAAGAGAAAAGAGAACGTTGTAAAAATGCCAAAGGTACGTTCTCCCTTTCTCTCATCCCTTTATACCTTTCCATTCCACGGCCTTTATTCCCGGGCCGGACTTTAGGCCCATCGGCGGCCGGGCCAACTTAGGCCCATGATTAAATCCATCATTTCCGATTTGGGTCAACCGTACTTTCGCACTTATCATGAGATCAAATTCGTAAAAATCTCCGCGATTGATTCGACAAGCATGCCTCCGAGACGTCTCCGGTCCATCTCATTGCCTTCATTGTATTTCCTTGTTCTTCGAGAATAGCCCACAGCAGTACGAGCAGAAATCACCATTAAACCTTTCTCTCTCACACTCAAAAGCCAAGTTGATTTATTCTGGAATATTACCTTCCACTTGAGGGACCCAGTTTCATGTTGCTTTTGGAGCATTAGAAACGTTCAGCATTTTATTTATCTACGCAGACTTTACTCTGTATAGATGTACAAGTTCTAACAAACTCACCATTTCATATGCCGACAGCACATCAGTGCTTTCAAAAATTGAACCATTCACAAAAATTTCTTGCATCCTACCTTACTGATGCAGCAAATAACAAAAGGAGCCATACTCCATAGTAGTCAAATTGTACTAAAGAGAAGAAATTAGGCAATCAAAAGTCACAATTGAATTCTTCATTGATGTACACTTTGATGCAAGATCTTACGGAGCCAATTCACATTTTAAGTAAGTTGTGTTTCCGAACAAGTTAAAACAATATAATTTACATCAAAATCTTGATCGAGTTTGAATTATGTTTCTAACGAACATTAGATTGCATGGATTACTTTTTTCTTTTTTGCCTAGAGCATGGTTTGATTTGTCATTACTTCATTTTCTAACATTCAATGATCGCATATAGTCGACGGCCAAGACAAAGTCATGGTAATCAATATCATGAAGTGATATGTTTCACAATACTAGAATGTCTTATATTCTTTTTGCAAGTAGAAAATCTAAGCCAATTATATTTCACGAGCTTGTAGGAAACACATTGAATTTCACTGAAAAACACAAATTCAGATGCAATTTTTGTAGTATGACTAACTCCGAGATCACTCATAAATTTAATGAAACACGATACATAATTGCAGAAACTGGTTAAACATTATAAAACCGCGTGAAAATAAATAATGACTGAGTTATGTGTACTTGTGTAATTTGTGTGGGTGTGTGTGTGTATTGCAAACGTGAGGAGAAGCTTTCCTAGGTGGACAACCTCACATTTGCCGTCGCCACTCCCTTGACGTTGTTGCTCGCCCGTATAAATGAGAGAGAGAGAGAGAGAGAGAGAGAGAGAGAAGAGATTAGGTTTGGTAGGTGCGGTGTGACTTTCTAAAGTGCAGGGGCATCCTGGAGGAAAGTGAATAGATGTTTTAAGGTTTTTGAAGGAAATTAATTGGAGAGAGAAAGTTTTCTCATTATTGTTTTTATGAGTCTAACAAAGCTAAGAAAATTGTGGCAAAACTAGAATAATTGCTTTGTAAGTTTTGCTTTTGGCTTATGATATTGTTTTCTCAAATTTCTTGAAAAGTTAAGTACCAAAAATTTAACTAAATGACACTTTAGTACGAATTCTTTATAGCAATATTTATGTCGAAATATCCCATAAATTAAGTTACCGTGAACTGAAGTTATCATTTTTTTAAAATATGTGCCATGACCATAGTCATGTGGAAACTAAATCAGTATGTGTAATGTGATAAACTTTTTGTGTCTTCATATGTTGTGCTTAGTCATTGAATTTATAGGCAATTTCAATTAACAAAAATAATTGATAAAATTAATAACTAAAATTGGAAAATCATCAAACGTGACAAAATAAATTTTGTTGCCGTAAGCTAACAGTGACCGTCGCCATACCAACGGCGACAAACTGAATGTCATATTTGACAGTTTTTGGGCAGAATATAATTTTATAATTTTGTAGCTAATTTTGAGGCTCGTTCGGCGGAATATCAAATTACCGAATAGTTAAAAATTAACTGAAAGAGCAACTCTCACTCCGTCATGCGCGCGTCAGCAAATGGCAAAGTCGAAGTTGATCTTCACGTGCGCAAGAAGCGCGTCGCGTAATGTGCTCAATCATGGATGTATTAAAATTGTTCATTACATCTCTACTAGCTAAATCAATCCAACAAAAGAATGAAATCAGTATGCCTTTGTAGCAGACAAATACCAAAGGAAACTTCTAAATCAAGGTAAATTCATAATCAAAGTCATATGCTCAAAAGATAATTGCTTGACCCCTTTGAACTTCGATAACATCACACACGACAATCCTTTATTAAAATGCTATGAATAATTCCTTAAAAAAGTTCGGGAGACACGCGGTGACTTCTCAAAGTTCAGGAATAGTTGCAGAGACCGTGCCAAAGTTTAAGAGAATTTTGAGTAACTATTTCAATTAATGGATATATAGCGCGTTTTATCATGAATATTAACATGATTACTTTTTCCCCTCTCGAGTCCATGTAATAACATCGTCTCACTTTGGTTAATGCATAAGGGAAAAAAAATAGAATTAAGCCTGTTTCTTTCTTTTCTTAAAGTGAAGCACCAGAATCATAAAAATTCATTTGTTATGTTTTTAATTTGTGTCGTTTATAGTTTATAGTCAAGACCCATAATATCTTTGGCTCATATAGTATCATGAAGTTACATCACCGATGCTCGATGGATTCCTGAGATCTCTCCACAATTTAAGCTCATCATGATCCACTAAAAAGAGCCCGAGCTTCCTTGGGGATGAAGTATGTTGGAAATTAACAAGGAGTTGGTCTACACGAAGAGAAAATTATGTGGGGGTTCGATGCAGTATGTTCGAAATTAACAAGGCTTTAACTTTGTGACTTGGTACAATAAAGGACAAGTGCGCTGTCTTACAGCAAATTGATGTCCGTCTTATGTTCCCCCAAACATCAAAATGTTTGCAGATTGGCACTAAAGTCGCGTATGACATGGCAGCAACGACTTATCTACTGTTTAGATTGCCCAGGCTTTCAAAAAGATTCGACCAAAAGGAATTTTTCTTGCATTGCTTGCATGGGAGTCGAGTCGTTGGTATTTGTGTTTTCAATTGACTCTTTCAATCAATCATTCGGACCCTTTTTGTCCATTGATGCGATTATATTGGATGAATTAAACTTGAGCGGCTAAGCAGAAGGCAAAGCTCAAATAAGTTTTCAAGTGAAAATCAACATGGATCTATAACTAGAGATGAAATTAATATTACATCAACCAGCAACTCCAAACTAGTTCTATAATGGAACTAAAATTAAGCTAAAATTTTAGATTAAGTTAAATTTCATAAGAGAAATCAAGAGTATCCCGTACATAATTACAATAATAATTAAGCAACCATATGATGCTCTATACCTCAGTTCTCAGCTTGGAATTAATCTGTCATTTGCGGATGAATATATTTTTTATTTATAAGAAAGCATGAAAGTAGGAGGTCGATGGCTATGGAGATTGTTTCGAACGCGACACGAGGTGCTTGCTGTGGCGCGGAAGCATCTTTTTTTTTTTTTTTGGTCAAAGATCTCCTTCTATTAATATTATGAAGGAAGGTTACAGCTGATAGGGAAATCAAAGCATAATATAAGATAGAGCTCGGACGGGGATGAGCAATCCAATTACTAGGAAGAGCATCAGTGTAATGAGATTTTGCAAGCCAATCCGCCGCTTGGTTGGATTCTCGTGGTTCGAACTTCAGAGTAATATTCGTCATTTGGGCCAGCATCAGTTGACAATCTAGGACGAAAGGTCGCGAAGCCCATGGAATGTCAGTTCGGCCCAAGATGGATTCAACAGCTGCGAAGCAATCGCTGGAGATGTGGACAGTTGGTGCCAAGTCAGTTCGTGCGGTCAAAGTGGGTTCATTCAGTTCAGTTTCATTCTCTCTCCACCACACGAGCGCCTGTAGAATAGCTAGGGTTTCGGCTATGTGAGCTGATTGTGCACGAATCTTCTGCGCAAATCCATCCACGCACACCCCATTCGCTCCTCTGCATAAGCCAGCGACGGATCCCTCTGATTTGGTCGCCTGCCATGAGCAGTCGACATTTATCTTCCAACTGCCCGGTTCGGGAGGTACCCATGAGTGCGGATCTGAGGTGAGCTTTTTGCTTCGTGGTTGCCATCGTTCGAATAGTTGCTGGGATAGAATAGCCTCACTGATTAGCCGATGTTTGTGTATTTTCCGACCTTGAAAAATCATGGTGTTGCGAGCTTTCCGGATATGCCGAGGGAAGCCGCGAACGAGCCTTCTGATTTGCTGATTTTCCAGATGAAAGGTAATCACAGACCCACTTGTCTATTCTAGTGATTGAGGTGGGGGATAGATTTATATGGTCATTAAAGTTCAGCCATATGTCGTTTGTCCACTGACACAGGATGAATAAGTGCTCGGATGATTCGGGATACTGCTATGTAAGCGAAGCGAGGTTGGCTCGAGGTATAATTTTTCGGCATAGGTTGAGTCTTGTAGGAAGACTCCTCGTGCATAGGCTCCACAGGAAGTGCTTAATTCGAGGGTTAGTGTGTAGATGCCATATTTCCTTCCATAGTCGTGTTGGGACTTGATATGAGGAGGATACCTGGTTCTCGCTGTTGTGGGTTTTGCTTGTTTGTAGTTGGTGATATCCATTCTTGACTTTATAATTTCCAGTATAGTGCCCCCCATACTAAACGATGCAGGTCAGTGCGTATCTTTGAGTGGCGTTTGTTGTATCTCCTCTGAAATGTGACTGTTAAATAGCTCTGTGATAAGTTGGGTGTTCCATGTGCGAGTAAGAGGATTAATAATTTCTGCAACTAGTTGCGGGTCGCTTTGATTCGCTGGTCCTCCAATTTTGCCTGACATGAGCCATCTGTCTTCTCTCAAATTAATAGATCTGCCATCTCCAACCTCCCATTTCAGATCAGGCTTTAGGACGTCTCGACCAAGTAGGAGACTTTGCCAACCCCAAGATGGTCTGGCACCTCTATTAGCAGTCCATAGACTACCATTAGGGAAGTAGAGGCCTTTGAAAATTCTGCTCCATAAGGCCTCTGGAGCTTGATGTAGCCTCCAGGCTTGTTTTCCCAGCATTGCCTTATTAAATTCGACAAAATCTTTGAATCCTAAACCTCCTTGCTCCTTTCTCAACTTTAAGATGTCCCAGTTCTTCCAAAGTGATTCCTTTCGTGCTTTATACTTCGCTTCCACCAAAATGCTGAAATCTTTCTTTCAATCGCTCGGCAAATGGATAGGGGAACTTTAAAAATATTCATGGCATATTGAGGTAGAGCCTGAACAACCATCTTGATGAGAACTTCTTTCCCCGCTTTCGAAATTAGTTGTTCTTTCCAGCCTTCTAGCTTTCTGTCTACCCTTGCCATAATCCAGTTGAACATTTGTTTTTTTGTCGGGCCCCAATCTGAGGGGATCCCTAGATATTTGCCGGTTGTTGTCAAGATAGGAACCCTCAATGCAGATGCAATGTTATGTTTTAGGTCCTGTGGACAGCTAGTCCCAAAGAACACCCCAGATTTATTTAGATTAACTGATTGGCTCGACGCATAACAATAGCAATTCAGTAAGTTTGCAATGTGCTGAGCTTCTCGAATTGTACCATCGAGAAAGAAAATAGCATCGTCGGCGAAAAATAGGTGAGAAAGAGTAGGGCAGTGAGGATTCAATTTGATACCTTTTAGGCTTCCATCTAGAATAGCATGTTGCATCATGTGGGAGAGGACATTGGCCAAGATTATAAAAAGGTAAGGTGAAAGCGGATCCCCTTGTCGTATGCCTCTAGATGGAGTGAAACTTTCTCCTGCTTCACCATTAATTAGGATTCTGAATTGAGCTGAAGATATACAAAATCTGATTAGAGCGACCCAATGATTACTAAATCCCATTTTCTTCATACTATCACATAGGAAGTCCCACTCTACTCGGTCAAATGCTTTCTGCATATCCAATTTTAGGACAGCCTGGAATTTTCTTCGCCTTTTCCTGACTCGCAGCTGATGTAGAACTTCTTGGACTATAAAAATGTTGTCCTGTATTTGGCGGCCACTAACAAAGGCACTTTGTTCAGGGGAGATAATAAGTGGTAGCCAAGGTTTGAGTCTGTTCGCCATGACTTTTATGATAATTTTATAGCTGAAGTTACATAAACTGATGGGTCCGAGATTACATTATGCTCTCGGGGTTGGCCACCTTGGGGATAAGTGTTATGTGTGTTTCATTGAGGTTGGGATCAAAGCTGCCTTCTTTGAAAAAAGTGTCGACAAGCTGGAATATGTCATCATGGATGACATGCCACTGACTTTGATAGAAAAGGCCACTCAAACCATCTGGTCCTGGGGCTTTAGATGCCCCCATCTGAAAAACAGTCTGCTTCACTTCTTCCTTTGTGACTTTCTGTAGCAGCATCTCATTCATTTCCTCAGTAACCATTAGTGGACATTGTTCCAAGACTGGTTGGTAGTGTCTATGCCCCACAGTTGTATATAGCTCCTTATAATAACTTGTGATGTGTTGTTTGATGACCCGGCTCCGGCTCCATGTATTCTCCTCAAGTCGTAGCATGGTGATTTTATTTCTTTGTCTCCTCGAATGGTTGTTGCATGGAAGAATTTTGAATTCCGATCACCCCACTTTAGCCAAGAGATTCGGATCGAATGCCCCAATACATTTCCTCTTGTCGCCACAGTGAACTGATTTTCTCAGTTAATTTATAGTATTCCTCTCCCATATTGGTTTGATCTGCTCTGTTCATTATCTGTGTCAGTTGGTTGCTGAGTTGATCAATCTGCTTCGGTGCATTTTTAAATGAGATCCTGCTCCATTTTCTCAAGTCCTGAGTCACTCTTTTTGTCTTTCCAACCAGGTTTCGATGCTGGCCATTCACTGCCTTCCAAGCCTTGTCTACAACAAATTGCAAACTCGGATGGTCTAACCAAGAAGGCTCTAATCGAACAATTTGTTGTGTTTCTTTGCATCTGTGTTTGAACAAAGTATTAGAGGCCCATGATCGGACCTATAGGTGGATAAACGAAGGCATCGGCGGTAGGAAATAGGAGCCTCCATTCTAGGTTGCAAAATGCTCGATCAAGCCTCTCTTTGACTAGCTCCTCCTCTTCCCTTTTGTTTATCCATGTGAATGCGCACCCTTACTTTCAATGTCTATTAAAGAACAAGAATCAGCAAATTCTCTAAAAGCCATCATTCGGAATCTTTCCATTGGTCTCGACCCATCTTTTCCCAATGGAACAATATCTCATTGAAATCTCCAATGCATAACCAAGGTGAAGTAGTATTTGCATTATGTTCTCGAAGATAGTTCCAAAGGGAGATTCTCTCTTGGAAGTTAGTTGATGCATGCAACAGGGATATCTTCATGTGAATTCCACTATCAACATCTGTACAGGAAACATCTATCAACTCTTGGCTGCAATGCTCCATTGTAATGTGCACCGATTCATCCCAAAACAATACCAAACCCCTGGCAGTGCCTATAGGGTTAATAACAAACATAGAAGAAAACTTTAGTCTTTTTTTGATATTTTCCACAACTGGAAATTGATTTTTTGTTTCCATAAGAAAAACCAGATTAGGTCTCTCTCAAGCCACTAAGGCTCGAAGATGCTGGACTGTCAAGGGAGAGTCTAGACCTTGACAGTTCCAGCTAAGTATTTTCATGGCTCCTTTGGTGGCTTATTAGGGCTAGCCACCAAAGCCCCTGCGGATTCACCTTCCCATAGCTGAATTGGTGTATCCATAAGTTGATCCATGTCAACAAGGGTCGTCAAGGAGACTTTCTTCTCATAGGGAGCAAATCGTTTTAATTTCTTGGATGCTTGTTTCTTTGCACCAGATTTAGTTGTCCCCTGAATTGCTAGCCCTGGATCTTGCTTGGGATGTGTCTTTGGTTGTTCAGAGCACTGCTGTGTTCTTTTCCCTTTCTTTTGAGCTGCAATTTCTGCTGAATCTGACATTTCCAGTGTGGGTTGTGTTGCAGGTTGATAAAGCACAAGGGCTTGACTCTCATCAAAGGGGCCTTTGCTGTGCAATTCATCACCAGAGGGTATAATAGGGGTTTCAGGGACCATTTCATCGTTGACTAAAGTAATGTCGAGGTCTCCATAGAATGTATTCCAGCAAGGGCTAAGGTCTTTGACCTCTGCTTTTAACCAGGAGCCGTAGCGTCCTGGTTTATCTTGAGGAAGTCCAGATTCTTCATATGGGAAGGTAGGGCAGTAGTTAGCATAGTGTCCTAGATGACCACGGGAATAGCAATAGTGAGGGAGTCTCTCAAATTTAAAGTCTATCCACCGCTTCACGATCTCCAACATGAATGATGGTACCGCTTTTAAGGGGCTGTGACGATTGAGCCTCACTTTTGCTTTACCTATTTTTCTAGAACTATTATTCCGAGCATCAATTCTAACTTCCTCTACATCTCCCATTTTTGCAGCAATCCTTCGGATACAATTCTCCACCATTGCTGCTCGTGGAAGTCCCACCAAGTGCAGCCAGAATGAGCAAAATTTGAATTCGTAATAAAGGTGCTCTCAAGGAATGGTAGGGTCTCCTTCCTGTAGAACTAAGAGATTGCTTGCAAACGACCATGGTCCTGTTTGAAGTATTCTTTTCTGATCATCTTCTGATTTGAATATAAAAACAAAGAAGCCCGGTTCTATCACTTCACATCTAACATCTTCTACCTTCCAAGCCTTTTTCATTGTTGCCCAGAATGCTTGAAAGTTGACATTAGGTTTAGAAAATAACTTCCCATACAACAAATACTCATCGATGCTTGTGTACCTCGGGGATATGGTTGTTCAGCTCTGTGATATCATCCACAGCGCAGAGATCGCCCATACGTTGACAGAGGGCCAACAATCTAAGCTGATTTTCATGGCTACCATCCATTTCCAAACTGGTTGGGAGGATTGATTCTTCGCAGAGGACAAAGGGAGCGCGCGAAGATGGCTAGGGTTTATATGGGATATGGATTTGGGTAGGAATGAAGGGAGCTCTGAGAATCCCAGTGACAGGGCTGGGACTAAGAAATTAGGGTTCTAGGGATTTGTGGATTGAGGACAGAGGGGGTAACAGGAGAGATGGATCCATTGTATTTTTAGCCATTGTGAAGGAGGAGTGTAAGGCTGGGAAGAGGAAGGAGATCTATCACCAAAGGGATAGAGGTTCACTCACCTGAAGCGAGAGAAGAAGCCACCGTCGGGCATGGAGAGCTCCCTCCGCGCGGAAGCATCTTGGGGAAACCGATTTATGTACACCCACAAAATAAGAAAAAATTCAAAAACCGTCAACCGTACGGTTAGCATCTCTTCCCTCTGCTCTTTTCCTCCATTTCTCTTTCTTCTTCCCTGTTCGCGGTTTCCTCAGTCTCACTCTCTTCCGCCTACCTCGCGGGGACAACAACAGAGTTCGTCGACCACCACATCTTGGTATCGGAACTCTTGATTTCTCGTTGACGACGGGACCCGATGTTGGCGCCGTCGTCGTCTTCCTCCTCCGCGAGACCGGAGTCCATTCTCTCGTACATGTTTCTCCTCCTCTCCTCCAAATCGAGACCCCCATCTTCCTCACCAACCCCGACTCCCATCTCCCTCCCTCTCTCTCCTTCAAAGATTGTTCCTTAATTGATTTTACTCGTCACGGGTCATGCTTCTCTCTCCTCGCCTTTGTCCGGAAGAGGGAGGGAGACAGAGATTTGGCACGCAAAGTTCAGATTCAGACCGAGGAGAGAGATGGGACAGAGGGAAGAAGAAGAAGGAACATGGGGAGGGCGGAGGATAGACGAGGTGACGTGCCGGAGGCAAGGCTGAGGTTGGAGAAGGAACATGAGGCAGGCGGAGGAGAGAGGAAAAAAATGAGGAAACCGCGAGCAGAAAAGAAGAAATGAAGAAACGAAGAACAGAGGGAGAGACCCCACAGGAGAGTGTGTGTCAGAGGGTTATGGACGGTGGGTGATATGATGACACGGTGGAATAAGAGAAATATTTTCTCGCCGATTAGTGGGCTAGGGAATACGTGACACACTGTAACCTGTGAATACTTCACTACCTTAGGAAACAGACAAACCTTAGAAGTTCAACCGAAGGCTAGGGGGATTGACATAAGGCAAGAACTTATTAAGTTGAACTAATCCACCATCTTGACGTTCATAACATTGGATCAGGTCACGTATCCAGGGATTGAACTTTCACACTTCTTGAGATGTTGCCAATTGCCATTTATCTTACATTGACTTGATAACAGGGTCTGCTATTGACATGATCACCAACACCATTAACTGTTGGTAGTCAAACCAACTGATGCTTATAATGCTGAGGAGGATTTACCTGCTGTAAAGAATGAAATTCGGGGTAGTCAAACCAGAAGGTGGTAAGCAATTGGCGTGCTAAGGCATGTTCTATTCAGCTACTGTACCTTGGAGATTAAAGAAACATGCCATTGACTTCTTGCTTTGCACCACAGAAGGAGATATCTCACAGGAGAGTGAGAGTGAAACCCTAGATTTCTCATCATTTGTTCCTAGTCATTTTGCTGCCTTGCAGGTATTATAGTGAAAGATGTTGATTTTATGCCATTTCATTTTGTATATTTTTCTTATCATTAAAGTGCAAAATCTCGGGATTGACAACGTCATCATGTACACATCGGATGCTGTGCTAAGGAAGAAAGCTTTTGATTTATTGGAAAGGGTTAGTGTTTTTGACTTAAGATCCTCTGCTCTTGCATCACTAAACAGCTCGTCACTCTTGTAGTCCGTATATCTCTTGTTTAAGTTGTGCAATTATTTCCTAGTCTCCAAATGTTTGCTGATATTGCAATTTCTCAAAGGTTTGACGTCTTAAAAGCCCTGATTACAAATTGCATCTCTTCCTTTATGGTAATTGCATGGGGAAGTATGTGGAATTGCTGGATCTAGGGGTGAGGATGGCTACAAGGTTTGACTCTCACTGCCCACAAACCGCACGTTTGTATTACCATCCTCCCTCCAACCATGACAACGACGACGACCACCACCACCACTTCTCCAGCAGCGGCACAGGCAATGGCCCTCGTCCGGACCACAGGCTCAAAATCGACTCTACTAAACTCATTGTTTATTCTATCGTGTGAGGAACAGATTAGATTTCTCTATTTAGGATATGTTTGAGCGTTTATAGGGAAGACATCCAGCCAAAAGATTGAGCTGTTTCCTGTCTTCTCGCATATTTTTTCAGACACGAATTGTGTCTCCATTGTCAATTTTGTCCCTAGACATCAAACCAAAAAATCAAGTTGTTTCCTGTCTTCTCACATATTTTTTTCATACAAATTGTGTCTTCATTCAGTTGGTTCAATTTGGTCCCTAGATAGCTTAAATCGATAATTCATGTAGCAGTGATTCATTCTTTGAATAAATGAATTTTGTTCCCAATTCATTTTTCTCGACTAGTTTATCGATATTCAACCTTGATCAATCTCTTACTAACAGTTTGACAATGTCCAAATCGATAATTGTTGTCCCCAAGTGCTATGGTGTTGGGCCCTAAATGTTCCCAAAATATAAGATCTAAAAAACAACTGCTATAGTCTAATTTGAGAACAAGAATTTGCTCTACAACATCCACAAATTGACAACGGAGGACAATGGAACAATATTGCGTGGCACCATAACTGCATCATTCGTCGCATTTTGCATTGCGATCTAGGCTATGTCTCATCAATTCATGGCCTTTTGCTAGCATTTTCCCATGCTTCGAGGTTGTGCAGCCTCTCGGCAGACATCCTCAACATGAATCGGATAATGTTTTACGGAGCCGAGGGGCCAAGCTCTCGGTATTTCCAGATGCCTCTGGTTAATTGTGAGAAGAGCCAGCATTTCACTGCAGAGCAAGTATGCTTGTATGGAGAATTGACAACTAGGACATTCTTCAATTTAAAAATTCTCATAGTTTATGAGCTTGTTTTGCTATGAAACTCTCAATGGTACAGATCCGTATATGCATTACACCTTAACTCCAGCACCAGCAGTTTTGCTCACTCGGTCAGGAACATTGAGCTGGAGCAAACACCTATTCTTGTATTCCGCTATCTAGTAAAATCCCAAGTAATACCTTTAGTCATTTACACACCAAACACTAAAACGCTATTAGGTACAAATGCCACAGGGCAAGAGTGGCGTGGTAGTATAGATTTTGGAGAAATGTTTCAGGAGTATATTATTGAAGATTCTCAATTCTAGCTTATTTAGAACTGCTGTGAACTTCCATGTGTTCATACCCTCTTCTATGTGAACCGTAGAGAGGTTGCGATGCCCTGAAGCTGAAAATGTCATCTATTCGTACTGTGTTTGGTCTAACTGCTTCATTGTTATCCACTTCAAAATTTGATGAATGCTTGCTCCCATAAACTCGTACACTGAGCACCTTTCTCTTGGGCGCTCCAATTCTTATGTGCTCGTTGAAGAAATCTATCAATTCTTGTTTTGCCAGCTTCCTTAATGCTGCGACCTGGTCCAATGCAAACGAAGTGAATTTTTGTGAGTTGCTTTGCATGTCTGGCTTTATGAAGATAATTTAGGCAGTTTCAGCTGAGAGGAGGGAAAGGGCATACTGCCAATTGTATACAAGTAACTTTAGTTCCATAAAAGGAGATCAAGGAGAAGATGAATGTAGGTGAAACCAACAGCAGATGAAAAATTGTGTCGATTTGCTCAGTCACTACTGTGAAGACTAGGATTTGATGTCTGCGATAGAGAGAGAGAGAGAGAGAGAGAGAGAGAGAGAGAGAGAGGCAATATCTTGTACCTCAGTTTCTATTCGATCAAATAGGAAAGTTCTATCAGTTATCTCTTCCCAGTGACGCTCAGATTCTTCCCACAAATTCTTGTCCTTCTCCATCTTTGATTCGATTAGTGCGTTTAAATGGCTCTGTCAAAGGCAGAAATTCCACAGGTTTGATGTAATGGTTTAAAGATTATTTGACGAGCTGACATGATTTTCATGATGGAACACGGGAGAAACAACTCACCTCGAAATCAACCTCACTCATCTTAAGGAGTTTACTTTTGAAAGACTCAAGAAAGCTCTGGACCCGTGTGTCGATGTACCTTGGACACTGTTAAGATTAACAAAGTGAAGGAGTTAAAGGTGATGAGGCAGTCAAAACACAGAGAACCTTGTGGTATACCTTCACAGCAGACTGAACAGTGAACTGCAGGCCATGCACACCGAGGTCATATCTGCACGAAACCCCTTAGAAATAATTAGCAGAACACACATCTGGGAGAAGAAAGGAGAAATAAAATGGTTTTACCGATGTGTCAACAAACATAACCAAGTTGCTCAACTGTTCTGACCTGGTGGAAGGCTTCATGCCTTGCAATAAAAGCCAAAAGCTGAAGTTGTACGTTCAAAGTAATGTCATCTTGATGGATCTGCAATTATCCATGGGGATTGTAATCAAATAAATACAGAAAAAGACTAAGTAGACCTACCAAAATGAGTTACTCCATGATTTTTTATGCTTGTAATCTGATGAACTTTTTGTCTTTGCTAATGTACAAACATATACTTTCTGAAAGTGAATTGATGTGTCAGAATTCAACCATCCCAAGGGGGTAAACCATGCGCAATGTGTCGCCAGATGGATTTTTGGCCGAAATTACAAGCAAAACACAGCCTCACATACCCAAGAGAAACATACTAGCAGATCAAAGGTGGCCTCGGCCAATTAAGTTCATTGGAGCCGGGAGTCATCTTGAACATCTATTCAGGCAAAAGACAGGCCAGAAGATTTCATGACAAAGTTATGCGGACAGAAATTTGTTCTTTTCATGAATATTGTTGAGTAAAAGTACCTGAATATAGTGAAGCAATGCAGAATTCTCATCATTTGGGTTTAGGCGTCCAGTTGAGTAGACATAACTTACACCCTCATCGAGTGTGACGAGTTTGCTTGTCATGAGCTGGGATTGGAGCACAGGCTTGAATATAGGATGAGAACCATTAAAGAAAACATCTTCGACATGATGAACAATTGACTCTGCTTTATCACGCTCTATATTCCCTAGTGAGTGATGACAAAATAAAAGTAGATCAAGATTCAAATATGAGAGAGTTAACTTAAAAAAGAAAGGGATAACTTCTAAAATCACTGAACCTGCTATGTAACACTCTAAGAATGCTCTCGAGAGCATTGTAGGTGCAAACCGAGAAAGGTCTTCAGGCTGAAGATTCTCAAGTATTTCTAGATCTTCCTCCCAAGGCCATGAATGGTCATTTAATATTAAAGAGCGATAATATGAGATATCTTGGCTCATCAAACTTGAAATCTTGATAACTTTTTGTCAACTTCTCCTGGAAGACAATAAAAGATGAGTCTTAATAGTGCAGCCGGTACATAGCTCAGGAAACTTGACGTATAAGATTACTTTATGACGTTTTTAATGTCAAAGCATAACAGAACCAATCTAGAAGCTACTGCTTTAGTGGTGGTTCTTTTTAAGAGGTATTGCTTGAATCAGCAAAGTGTATTTGGACCCTTTGCAATTTCACGACTTAGTCATGTAAGAAGAGATTTCTTGATTAGATATCGAATATGACCAGATAAAAACATTACTCTGCAAAATGATTGGCATTTCTGCCTAATGTCGTGGAAGCTTCTTGAGATAGTTTATGAGAGTTCACAATTAATTGGTCTTCGCCAAGCTATTTGATCTCGAAGAGAACATGGATTGTCAAGTTTATGGCACTTTGTGCCAAGATGCACTTTGAGAGTATGAATAAGGCAAAGATAATATCAACATTTCTTGAAGTAATACATTAAATTTGTTAGAATTTTAAAATTTTAAGTTATGTCATCTAATAGCTTGAACTTTCATGGTCCTGCAATTTCAACATGGTATTATAATAGATCCTGACAAACCTTTCCTGAGCCCCCAATCATGGTCAATTTCCACGCCTCAGTCTTAGGTCAAAGTTTAGCCTATGCATGCGGGGTTGTTGAAACATTTAAATAGTAAAATACTCCTTCACATAATAGCTTGAGCTTTTAGATCAATTAGCAGCAGTATCCACAATTTCCACCAATACAAAACCCACATAACAGGATGCTTCGCCTATTGTTCTGCAGTCCTAACACACCCCGCCCCCCAAAAAAAATTTATCGCGCAGTCCTTACGGGAACTAATGCAAATGTTTTGGTAGATCATATAACAAAAGTCAAAAAATGTAAAAAGTAGTTGCTGCTTCTGGCCTGCACTTATCTAGCTTTCCTCAACCAAGCGTATGAAAGATTATTGATACACAGGAACTGATATAAGCTTCTTTCTATAGCATAACTTTCACTATTACCTTGATCACAGAAAATCTTTCTGGCTTCACTGTAAAATCTTCCATTGCTTTCAGGATGGTATCCAATAATACCCACAACTTGTGATTATAGCCACTGACTTCCAGCTTAAGAAAATCAGAAAAAAAGAGTGAGCATGTTGTAAATGGAGAACCCCACTTACTGGAGGAAGAAGGATGTGAAAAAGGAAATATTTCTGCATCTAATCAATGCCCAATTTGTATATATATGTAAATACACACACAAAATAAATGTACATATATGTGTGAATTTTTTTCCTATGGCCAGAACTCTCTACATAAAAGAAGCTGATTCTTTCACCCAGACAGGTAAATCACATAGTCAGAATAATTTATAACACATTCAAGAAACCTTGGATGGGTAGTGGGCTGGGGCCTTCTGTAGCAAGATAAAGTATCTATATGCTGGCATGGGACAGAAAAAACGAATGACTAACCAATAGCCACAAGCAAAAAATCTATAGGTTGATGCAGGCATTGTACATCATTCCACTCCACCTCAGTTGATGAATGTGCTAAAACTAACCAGGAATCAGCAGTTATTGATAGAAAATGAAACTAGTTTGACGGCAATCATGCATGACAAAATGAGGCCGCAGATAGGAAACTGACACAAGTATAATACAGAACTGTGCAACTTATTTGAACCTGCACTCCAGATACTCAGCTGTCTTTTTTAGTTATTTTCACAAAGATGCTCATCAGTCCCTAATACTCTAAAAGAATGGGTATGAGATGAAGAAGGGTCAACTCTTGCCAATTACAACAAATTTTTGAAAGTCCAAAATTTGGCCCGACAATCGCTATTCTCATTCTTGACTAAGTGATTCCACAAACAAAATGCAGCTAATGGCATCGCGAGGCGACCATCAAAGAGTCCAGAGAGCATCTGGTTATCCTCTTGCACAGGATGAGCTGCGTATCAAATTTATCTTTAGCAAGAGATACATACCTCAGATCCATGATCTGTCTGGCATATTCCGTAATATAGTCCAGCAAGCTCAGCATAATAAGCTGAATGCAACAGGGGAAAAAAAAAATCTAAGATCTTCAAGGACAAGATTCAAGAAATATTTTTAAGGATCGGTTTTTGATGCATCTGCAAGTGGAATGAAGACAAGTCATGACCTGAGAGACATCCTTAGGCTACAATTGTTATTCCAGGCATTGCTGGTATCCATCAAAAGAAACATCATAAATGATTGTACGACCACTTAATGCTTAAAAACCATCAAAGGCTTACCATATTCATTCAAGTAATCACATACGAAACGTTTAAAAATTCTTGCAAGAAGTTCAACATGAGGAGAGTTGCAAGCATAAGGGCAGATGAATTTTAGATGTACAGTAGCCTTAGGAACAAAACTGGATACATGCCTTAGCATGCCAATTGCTTGCCACCTTCTGGTTTGACTACCCCGAATTTCATTCTTTACAGCAGTTAAATCCTCCTCAGCATTATGAGCAACAGTTGGTTTGACTACCAACAGTTGTGGTGCTGGTCATCATGTCAATAGCAGACCCTGTTATCAAGCCAATGTAAGATAAACGGCAACATCTCAAGAAGTGTGAAAGTTCAATCACAAGGCGCAGCTAAACCAGAATCTTAAAATCGAAACAAGGTAAGATCAGCAAAACCAGAATCTTGTGAACCCTTCAAGTTATGAGCAATGCAATCAGCCATGTTAAAGTAATCCTTCGCGTTGCGCAAGGCAGCAGCTAAATTGGGGAGTGAGACTGGAGGAGCTTTTGGTCGGAGGCAGCCAAGGCAAAGGCGGCAGCGTGGTTCATTGGATGAAAGGAGAGAACTTCGTAGTAATGGGATGCTCAAAAATAGTTCAGAGGCAAAGGCAGCCGTGGTGGCGTCGTCCCATCTAAGAATTGTGAGTTACTTCAAAATTGTTGAATTCATTCATTCCAAGATGCTCAAAAGAGTTTGATGACCCCTATACAACAGAATACATAATTTATTTACATTTTACTAAACATGTCAAGATAAATATGTCTTAAAAGAGCCAAGGGCAGTGAACAACAAAAAATAAAAATGCTCTATTCAGACATCATGGTTGCTCTGATATGTAGTAGGTTCATCACCAACTAGCTATGATCCTTAAACTTTAATCTAATGTGCAATATTGTTACCGAACTTTTGATTTATGTAATGTGGTCTCTGAATTTTGGCTTAATGTGCAATGTCATCTTAGATTTTTAATCTACTCAATGTGGTTCTTAAGCTCTTGGTAAATATTCAATATAATCTATAGATTATGTAAAATGTTTAAAAGTTCGGAACCAAATCAAACAAATTAAAAGTTCATAAATGACATTACATATTAGACTAAAGTTTAAGGACCACGTTAAACGAATAAAAAGTTTGGGGATAACATTGTACTTTAAACTCAAAGTTCGGAGATCATTTGTGTCATTTTTCTTTTGTAAAAATTAAAACTCTCTTGGGTAGCATATGAAACAATAATTATACTCATATCTACCTTTAAACATAAAGCAAAAGCAAAGGAAATTACTACGAGCGTCTAAGGGTGGTCGAGGCTTTTATCTCCATCAAAATTTTGGCCGATATCCCAAAATGACCGTGATTATCTAAAGTTAAGGGAAAGTTTGAAACTTAAATTTACCACTTTAAATGATCCACACATTAGTTAGTTTTAATGAACGGTTAATACCGGTTTTACTTGCTTTCTTTTCAAATTTCCCTTGTTCTTTCCTTGTATTTTTCCTTTTTCCCTAATTTCTATTTGCCGTGTTCTCGTTCTGCCGTGGCCTAACACATTCGCTCCGTCGCGTCGCCTCCACCTCCATCATGGCTTCGTGAGCCCCGCAACGCTGTCGCCTACGCCAGCCCGAGGTCATTGACCTCCACCACCTTTTACAGGTGCCTCGCTACTCACTAATTCACATCCACCTCTCTCTAGATCCATCTCGGGGTCGATGGGAATGTAGGTCCATGGCCTCGAATCCGATGTCAAGGACCTCCATTTTGGCTGATTTAGTAGGTTTAGAGGATACAATAGCTGGGGGAGAGAGTGGTGGCGAGCTCACGTCAGGTGGAGGCACGAGGAGGCAAGCAACAAGCATCGACGGTGAAGAGCAACGATGGACGATGAGTGGTAAGGTGTGGCTGAAAGGGAAACGTGCAATGGTGGCTAAATGGAAGGAGAAGGAGAGTGGATGTGCTTTTTTAATTTCGTGTAATTCCAATATTTTGGTTGACTAGGGATTAATTTTAAAACGTAAATATAAAATATAATTTCAGAAGATCTTAATCCACGCCAAAAAAATGCAGGAAGTGAGAACCGCAGAAGTAAGTTCCTCTGATGCTTGTCTAGTTCCTTTGCATGTGCCATGGGAAACAGTGCACAGGTTAAGCTTTTAAGAGTAAGGTATGACAGTAGTTCCAATCGAAAGAAGTTATTAATGTTTTCTGATCAATTGGTTGGATGTATAAAATATAAGATGGATGGACTCTGCGTACTTGTATTAGTATTAAAAAAAGAGGACCGTTCCTTTTTGTTCGGTGAAATAATCGTGTTGCTATCTTTCATGAAAATGATAAGGACTCAATCATCTTTTGACTATTTGACCTGTGTGAATGGTGATAAAGTGTATGGATTTATCCTTTCTTCTATATTATGTATATGGTCTTCATGCGTAAAATTTTTACACGGATGTCTTCATGTGAGAATGATCAATTTTTCTTGATCATTTAGGTGGCAGGGTTATGGAAAGTGCCCAGTTTCTGAGGAACAACTTACCATGGATGGTATCCTCCCCGTGAAAATGGGAAAGGCATACTTGGCATGAGTTTGAATCCTTTGTAATGCTCTAGCACTTTTGTGGAAGTTCTTCCTGATTCCCGTTGCTTTTAATGCAGATAGTCAAGCCCAGACCTTTGCAGGCTGCCAGCATTCCTGGGTTGCTCAGCGTATTCCAAAATGTAGCATATTGCTATTTTGCTTTTAATGCAGAGTTGGGAATTGTGTGACTTGAAAATGTTTCGGACTGTATGTTGCGTTGTATTAAGGACCACTGGAAACGTCTCTTGTGTTGGCAATGCTGATTATCCCTCTCATGATACTTAAGCAATTTAATCAATTTACATAGCCTCTTGCTAGTGACATTTTCCACAGAGTTAGATGCATTCCTTTAATTAAGCATTTCTACCTATGAACCGGATATCATTGCAACTGGTGGGATGGACATGCTGTACTGTACTTTTTGATCGATCATGTGGACAGATCATGTCTACACAACCAGGGCACTCAAAGAAGGTTTTCCTCTCATGATTTTTTTTTGGGGGGCTGGGGGTCGGTGGTTTTTTCTTTTTCTTTTTGGCGGGGGTGGGGGGGAAATGTCTTTTTGTTTTATTCTCATCAAATGACTCTTACCTTGTTTGTGCATCTTATTCTAGGTTGCCAGTGTGTGTTTTGATGCCCAAGGTGATCCGGTTTTAACTGGTTTTGCCGATAGGGTAAGCTGCTTTCAGAACCCTCATTTCAGATTTTCCATCCTTCATGCGCATATTATCCACAAAGCGAGGTTTATGTGCTAAAATAAAGAGCGAGGATATGGTTAGTAGTGGTGGATGAGGAAGGAGATAAAATAAACGAAGACATGTTTGAGTTTTAGGGCTTGCACTTGGGCATTGAGTTCGAGAAATGGTACAGTAATTGTGACATTGCTGTTTGGTCAGCAATAATACAGGTAGAAATATGAGCTGTCAATGCCGAGTGTGCTGGAGGAGAAAATGGATGGCGATACAAAGCTCTCTCTGATTAGAGTCTGGTAGATAATATATTATATTGATGCTTTGGGAAGCCAATACCTTATTTGCCTCTTAATTGTTTCGTCAACATACTGCTGTATCTTGCTTGTGGAGGACACATGCATTTTTTATTGTTTTGTTTGGAGACAAGTACATTGAGCAGTGGCCTTTTTTGGTAATAGGAGCATTGAAAATGCAGAGCAAAGAAAAGTTGCAAAAGCGTTATTGTTTGGGAATGACTTGACGATTTTGTTCCCCAAAATGCTGTGGTTATAGTGAAATGTTGGGTCAACTGTACAATACAATAATTAGGAGATAGGTATAGATAACACTTATTACATGCCCGTGAATTATGCTCTCGGCCAATTCTTTGAATAGGCTTGATAGAAATGGTTTTTCCTTGTTTTCAGGATGATTTGAATTGATTGGGCATTATGCATCCTGCTATTGGATTTATCGACCTCCAGGCCAGAATGTATTTTTCTCCCTCAAGAGTGTGAGGAGATGTTAAAAATGTCTGGCAGCTGGATTTTTTGGAACTGTTTTCCTGAAGAATATTTTTCTTTCGTCCCTCATACAACGTGAACTTTTAGTAGTGTGTGCTATTCATCTGATGTACTAACCTACCGAACATGTGAATCTTCAGCATATAGAACTCCGCATTTCTTTACTCTAGTCACACTTATGACAAGGAAGGGGAAAAGAAAATAAATAATTCCGGTGAATGTCTTCCATTTTGCATGTGGTCGGCTCCGAATACATTGTGCTTTTCATTCTATCCATAATGATTGCAATAGTTTGTGGAAGTAGTTACTGCTGCAACTTTGTCGTACTTCCTCTAGATGATTATGCGTTTGATCTGCAGACTATGTGGGTGTGGCAAGGTTCTGAACATGGGAGCTATAACTGTGGGGATATATTGAAAGATCATACTGCTGAGGCACTCTTAGTGACCTTTTTTTCTTAATTGAGGACCTTCCTTTCAACTATGAAAAGGAAAAGCACATTCCATGTCACATCTGTCTTGGCCGTAGTCGTGAACATGCCTTCTCAAGAGTTTATGCCGTATTCGTAGCTGAAACATGCTTCCTTGGTGTAAACTTTATGTCTCTTGCTTGTGTGAAATCCTTTTGCCTGTTTTCTTGCTTCATTGGTTTGGTCAACTATGTCAATGATTTTTCCTGTCCTCTAAAGCATGGATGTCATTCTCCCATTAGTATCGTTCAGTTATGTACTGAGTCAAAATAGCTTTAACTACAGTCACGAGGCTAAAAAACACAGGCGGTCTAGAGAAGTAATAGAACCTAGTCTTTTATTGGAACCAAAGACATGATTTTGATGCACAGTGGTGGTAATTTCTTCATCATTCACGTGCAGTTGAACTGTGCAGCTTGTCGTTTGCCAGCTCGCTTAAGAACATGGTGATTTATGGTGTGCATTGTCTGATTTAGTGTTTTGATGTGAGTGGATATCTTTTGGGAATATTTGTCAGGTTGATCAAGAATACTGCAATATTAACTGTTCGTGCCTCCACATGTTTCTGTCTCTTTTATTGGGGTGATGGTGTGAACATTGTTGAACTGTACTGTAGCCTTGGCTTAGATTCTTTGCTGCAGTGATCCGTAGATTACAGGTTCAACTGAATTGCTTGTCACCCCCCATAGATTTGATTTTAAACCATGTTATTTAAGGTTTGTCATTTCCAGTGAGAATTCAGGTCTTTTGGTTGGGTATTTTTAATATGTGGTGTTTTAATGCCATAGTAAACTTAGTAGATAATGAATGGTTACCTAAGAAAGCTTCAGTTTGCATTTTACATTATAGTGGCATAGAGATGGCGGCATCTGGTAGAACTTAATCTAGGGTGATGGCTTAATGGGACTGGGGGCAATCTTATTCTTGTACCTCTTTTGATAATGATGCCACTGACACATCTTACTTTCTAAAATGTGTTTGTCGGACGGGTTTGTCATTTTTTTCCCCAGAAAATAGATCACTTAAATAAAGTGCAGGCTATGAATATCTTGATCTTGGAAGTGAATTTTAGCAAGGTGTGGAGTTCTTGTGGGAAATTTTATTTGGAATTGTTCTAAGCCTAATTAAGACTGTTATTTTCAAGTGGTAGAATGATGCGCATTTGAATAAAAAGACATAAGAAAAGGCATGGCGTAATAATGAGAGGTTTTGAGACTCATTGAATGGTTTTCTTGCCTCAATTTTTGGGGCATAATGAAGCTGTCTTCTGTCCATTTGCAAGTTTGGTATTGGTTTCCAGTATACTACATCCATCTGAATAATAGTGTTACTATGATGTATAATTGTGGAGTTTCCTAGAAAAGAGCTTGACAGTTCAGCAGTTTGGAAGTTTAGAGGGAAGATAGGTAAAAGGTTTTAAGAAAGAAAATCAATTAATTAGAACATAAGCTTAATTCCATGAGGTGGATTGACAATGTATTGCATAGAAGTGCTTTTCTCATCTGCCAAGTCAAACATACTAGTTCTTACTATTTGAATTGATCAACCGTATACATTTAATTTCTGTTATAGTGATGTCACTGGCAGACATCACTGCCAAGTTCTACAATGCTTGAGTGCCTTGCGGCTTCTCAAAATGTATGAAGTAGGGATTCCGTGGAGGCTTGTACATGCCTTACCACCTGAATTGCATATCTCCTGCTCACAGTTTGCCCAAAAAAAAAAGAAAAAAGACCTCGATGCATGGTTCACGATAAGTATGTCTTCGGAGCTTTATCCCGGGAAAAGCAGTCGCAGTATGTTTTACTCGGTGGAAGGCTCTTGAAGGGCCTGTGGAGGGCTTACAAAAGAAAAATTTCTGGTCTTTTTGGCTACTATTATGATTTGTTTAACGGACACCTGTTCTTCCTTATTCTAAGAACTGAAGGACGGGGGACCCTCATACTTTCATGATCCTATTCTAAGGACACGGCAATAAATGATTCCGAAAATAGTGAAAAACCAAAGTGATGAGGATTTCGGGTTGTGTTAAAAAAGTGATCCATTTTTAGAAAATTCTAGACTACTAGACTATACAAGACAGAAAAAGTTGGCGGAAACAAACCCGCAAAAAGGAAGCCTAGAAGACTCTCAAATGCTGAAGAATTTTCTGGTACGTGGGCAGCAGAACACGTGGACAGCAAAAAGGCCAAAGAAAGTCAACAAAAGCTGCTGCAGAATAGAAAAATGCAGAAAATTGGAGAAGCCACCAGAAGATCTCGAAGAAGCCGCACAAGCAGAAGATAAAAAGCAAACTTGTAATTTTATATTAATTTTTTTGTACTCAATGTCGGTGAAGGAAGGGGTGCTCACGCCTATAAATAGGAGTTGGATGTCTTTGTTCCTTGTAGCCTAAAAAACCAGAAAACATTCCTTCCCTTGTAATCTCTACTTTCATAATAAAAGTTTCCTTGCCATTGTAGTCCACTTTTATTCACATACACACTTGCGCACACGCACACACGCTTTCGCAAAATAAACCGACAGTGGTATCAGAGCCACGTCTTTGGTTGATATTGGGCATTTGTCCTACCTACCCACTCCTAAAACTACCATTTCCAAATACCCACTTACTAAACCATGGCCAACTCTACCTCATCCTCATTTCCCATCCCCATTTTTTATGGGAACAACTATGATTTTTGGAGCATAAAAATGATCACATTCTTGATGGCCCAAGATTTATGGGACATCGTGGAAAAAGGTTGCGAGGCTCCGCCAGAAGGTGCAAGTGTTTCAAAGGATCAACTACAAAAGGATGCAAGGGCGCTATATTTTATCCAGCAAGCACTCTCGGAAACCGTATTTCCAAGAATAATTGGAGCGAGGACTGCAAAAGAGGCTTGGGATATACTTCGAGAAGAATTTCAAGGATCGGAAAAGGTACGCACAATTCACCTTCAAACTCTGAGAAGAGATTTTGAGAATTCTAAAATGAAAAATTATGAGACCGTACAAGAATATTGTGGAAAATTAAAGGAACTCGTTAATCAAATGAGAGCCTATGGAGATAGGATAACTGATCAAAGGGTTGTTGAGAAAATATTGGTGTCACTTACCAAAAATACAACTCCATAGTTACAACTATAGAAGGAACTAAAGACTTAATGACCCTATCAATAAGTGAATTAATTGGCTCTCTAGAAGCATATGAGAAAAGACTAATGGCACAAGAGGAAGATTCAATTGAAAGTGCCTTTTAGTCTAAAGTAAATATACGGTCTCATCAAACTAAAAATGGTGGAAGGAGCTCATGGAAAAACAAAAGAGGAGGAGAAACTATAAAAAAGGAAAATTATCCACCTTGTGGTATTTGCAAAAAAACAAATCATTTGGAGAAAGATTGTTGGTTTAAAAATAAAAAGCAATGCCGCTTTTGTAAAAGATATGGCCACGTAGAAAAAGATTGTCGCTCGAAAACAAATAATCGAGCAAACTATGTAGAAAAAAAAGAAAGTGAAGAGAATACATTCTACGCAGGCCAAGCGGTAAATGACAATAAAAGTGAAACATGGTACATCGATAGTGGTTGTAGCAATCACATGACCGGGGACGAATCTATATTCACTAATATTGATAAGTTAGTAAAATCCCAAGTAAAGTTGGGCAATGGTGCATTAGTAGATGTCAAAGGAAAAGGCACCATCACCGTGGAAACGAATAAAGGCCCAAAATATATACATAATGTATATCTAGTCCCTCATCTTGCACAAAATCTCTTAAGTGTGGGCCAAATGATACAAAGTGGGTATTCTCTATATTTTAATGGAGATACCTGCATTATCTATGATAAATATAAAAATATCATTGCCTCTGTTAAGATGAAAAATAACAATTTTCCTATTCAATGGAAATATGTCAAAGATATAGCCATGAAAGCTCAACTTGATGATTCATGGCTATGACATCGAAGATTTGGCCACTTCAATTTTGCTGGGCTAAAAATTCTCCATCAGAAAAATATGATGAGAGATTTTCCAGCCATTACAGAAATTTCAGATGTTTGTGAAGGCTGTCTTCTTGGAAAACAACAGAGACAGTCCTTCCCATCTGGAGGTGCATGGAAAGCTAAGAAGCCATTAGAACTTGTCCACACGGACGTGTGCGGTCCGATGAGGACACCTACACCCAGTCAAAATAAATATTTCATCCTATTCATTGACGATTACACAAGAATGACGTGGGTATACTTTCTTCGAGAAAAATCTGAGGTTTTCTCTATCTTCAGAAAATTCAAGAACCACGTCGAGAATCAAAGTGGCCAAAGAATCAAAGTCCTAAGGAGTGACAGAGGCACAGAATACAATTCAAAGGAGTTTAATAAATTCTGTGAAGATGAAGGAGTCCATCATCAACTAACTATTGGCTACGCCCCAGAACAAAATGGAGTAGCTGAAAGAAAAAAAGAACCGTCATGGAAATGGCAAGGTCTATGCTAAAGGAGAAAGGCCTTCCCAACACTTTTTGGGCAAAAGCAGTTTATACTGCAGTATACCTGTTAAACAGGTGTCCAACTAAAGCTGTTCAAAATAAAACACCAGTCGAAGCATGGAGTGGACGGAAGCCTTCAGCAAAGCATCTCAAAGTGTTTGGATGCATTTGCTATGTCCACATCCCTGCTCAAAAAATGAGTAAGCTAGATGAAAAGACAGAAAAGGGAATATTCCTTGGCTACAGTGACCAATCAAAAGGATATCGAATTTACAACCTAAGAACTAAAAAGCTTATGATTAGTCGAGACGTCGAGTTCGACGAGAATGCTGCTTAGAATTGGGAAGACGAGAAGATCGAGAAGAAGTATATCACCATGCCAGACATACCACCTGCTCAAGAGGAGTCAACGTCACAAGAAGAAGGAGAAGTACCGGATTCCACCACTCACGACATAACTCCACCAAGCTCTCCAAGAGTGACGCAAGAAGAATCTACTCCAGAGTCTCCAGTACTAAGGGTAAAAGCCCTTAGAAGAATTTACGACACATGCAACTTTGCTATTTTGGAACCAGAAAACTACGAACAAGCATCCAAAGATGAAGTCTGGATAAAAGCCATGGAGGAAGAGATCAAGATGATCGAGAAAAATGAAACTTGGGAGCTTGTCGATCGACCCAAAGACAAAGAAATCATTGGCGTCAAGTGGGTCTACAAGACGAAGCTCAATGCGGATGGATCAATCCAGAAGCATAAAGCAAGGCTTGTGGCGAAAGGATACTTGCAACAACCAGGTATTGACTATACTGAAACTTTCGCTCATGTTGCTCGCCTTGATACTATTCGAGCACTCATAGCTCTAGCAGCACAAAAAGAATGGAAGATCCATCAACTAGATGTAAAATCAGCATTCCTAAATGGATATCTTCAAGAAGAAATTTATGTAGCTCAACCAGAAGGCTTTATTGTCAAAGGCAATGAAGAAAAAGTCTTAAAGCTTAAGAAGGCCCTATACAGGTTAAGACAAGCACCACGTGCATGGTATAGTAGAATCGATGAGTACTTCATCAAGCAAGGATTCAGGAGGAGTATGAGTGAGCCGACACTCTACATCAAGACCCAAGGTAAGTCCGACACTCTCATTGTCTCTCTATATGTAGATGATCTCATATATACAGGAAATAATGAGACAATGATCCGAGAATTTAAAGAAGAAATGATGAAGACATTTGAAATGACGGACTTGGGCTTGATGAACTATTTCCTCAGTATTGAAGTCAATCAAGATGAAGGAATTTTCATCTCGCAAAAGAAATATACTGAAAACCTCCTAAAGAAATTCAATATGAACTATTGCAAAGCAGTTTCAACCCCACTCATGACAAATGAAAAACTATTGAAGGAAGATGGAGCAGAAAAAGCCGATGCCTCCCTCTATAGAAGTTTGATTGGCAGTCTGCTATATCTCACTGCTACACGACCGGATATTATGTATGCGACAAGTCTACTATCACGATTCATGCAAAGTCCGAGTCAAATTCACTTTGGAGCTGCCAAGAGGATTCTCATATATTTACGAGGAACTATAGATTACGACATTTGGTATCGGCCAAGTGCAAATGCCAAGCTCATTGGCTACACTGATAGCGACTGGGCAGGTTCAGCTGATAGGAGAAGTACTACCGGCTACGCCTTCACATTGGGCTCCAGAATATTCTCATGGGCATCCAAAAAACAAGACTCAGTGGCACAGTCTACTGCAGAAGCTGAATACATCACAGCTGCAATGACCACCAGTCAAGCAATATGGCTTCGAAGAATTCTCGAAGACATTGGAGAAACACAGATGGAATCAACTCCGATACTTTGCGACAATAAGTCCGCAATCGCTATATCAAAAAATCCAGTATTCCATGGAAGAACCAAACATATAGACATTAAATATCACTTCATACGAGAGGCGCAAAATAACAAAGAGATCGAGTTGAAATATTGCAAAACTGAGGAACAAATAGCGGACATCTTCACTAAAGTATTATCGCGAGCCAAGTTCGAGACTTTGCGGGAAATGCTTGGAGTATCACAAAAATGGATCAAGGAGGAGTGTTAAAAAAGTGATCCATTTTTAGAAAATTCTAGACTACACTAGACTATACAAGACAGAAAAAGTTGGCGGAAACAAACTCGCAAAAAGCAAGCCTAGAAGACTCTCAAATGCTGAAGAATTTTCTGGTACGTGGGCAGCAGAACACGTGGACAGCAAAAAGGCCAAAGAAAAGTCAACAAAAGCTGCTGCAGAATAGAAAAATGCAGAAAATTGGAGAAGCCACCAGAAGATCTCGAAGAAGCCGCACAAGCAGAAGATAAAAAGCAAACTTGTAATTTTATATTAATTTTTTTGTACTCAATGTCGGTGAAGGAAGGCGGTGCTCACGCCTATAAATAGGAGTTGGATGTCTTTGTTCCTTGTAGCCTAAAAAACCAGAAAACATTCCTTCCCTTGTAATCTCTACTTTCATAATAAAAGTTTCCTTGCCATTGTAGTCCACTTTTATTCACATACACACTTGCGCACACGCACACACGCTTTCGCAAAATAAACCGACAGGTTGTCTATAGTTGACATTAGGTATTGGTTTGGGTTAGTAATGGATCTTTGATCTTCATGCTGGGTCAATGGAAAGGGGCTAAAGAAGAAATGAATGAATGGAACTATCCGTTTATTAGTACTTGGTAACGCGATAGGATATGATGCTTCTGTCCGTATGTCGTGTTCGTATTTCTTATGGGTGTTTTGCCTGATTGTTTCAACTCGAGATAGTTTAAAATTCGAAAGACTATTCTGATCCAGGATTTCCAGTGGTTCAAGTTAAGTTCTTGATTTGTTTTTGCTCAAAACTTAGAGCTTTGATGAGATAAGTCCACGTTGGTTTCTTCGCGAAGCGTTGCAAAGCCAAGGAATGTTGTCCTTATGCACATGACTGAACCTTTCTCCCTTAAACCAGTAAACCAAACCCAAGAGGAAATATATTATTACAAGTCGGCCCCTTTTGCATTGTGATGCCAGGCACCTCATTGGCTGCTGATGAGAAGTCGCCTTCACAAGTAATTGATAATGCTCACATCCTACATAGGAAAACAAAACACAACTGGTGAGATAATCTACTTCCCATTATCCTTTCAATGGGATTGATACTTCTCTGGATCGGGATAATACCTTCTTAGCATGGAATGGATTATGCTAAATTCTTGAGAACTGCAAGTATTTGGGACCAAGCAAAAATGTGGCATGCCTTCTGAATTAGAGCTTTGTTGTGGGACTCAGAATCGGACTGCAAAATCTTTACTGAATAGTGAATCTCCTTGTCGATGTCATATGTGTTCTTTGGATGATAAATCTTGTGAAGACTGTAATAACTAAATTGAGTGATGATGCATTTTGAGCAACTTTGTTTTATGCATGTCTTTTTTTAATTTAAACATGAGTTTAACTGCAAACTATGTTTTACCCTTTTCTGCAATGATGCGTGTGATCTTTTTCCTGTCCTATTCCAACATCCTCTTCCTTCAAACTCCTGATTCTGGTGGTGAAAATCATGTATCAGCATCAGGATGGTTGTAGATCTGATGCTGTATTGCATGATGGTTGATTTAGCGAAATGTTGGTTTGCGTTTCAAATTTGCTTATCTCATCGTTGTTTCGTTTGAGCTAATATTAAAGAAGTAATTCTTGATTGTAGAAGCGGCTTTCTCACTTTTCTGACAATTTTTCCGTTATCATCCGGGGATGGAACTATCTAATTATGTTGCTGGCATCATGTAGTTAATCAGGATCGACTTCAAATTACTGCAAGTTTTGACTGTGGATGCTGTGGGATGTTAATTTGGTGTTTGATGACAGTCATAGTTACGGAGAAAATTTTGGGGATATCATTAGCAGGTATAAAAAAAAACTGTCTGGAATAAGAATTCTTTCACCCTAGATTGCGCAACTATGTCCTAGAAAGGTTTTGCTCAAAAAATTCATTGGCAGACTATCATGGCATAACCCCTATTTGTGATTAATGTGTGATGTAATTATTCATCGTTCCAGGTGCAAGCAATCACAGTTCATGCCACGAATAATTACTTCGCAACGACATCTATTGATAGTACATGGTGCTTTTATGAGTTTTCAAGTGGTTTATGTCTCGCTGAGGTTTCAAAACTGTGTGTGTATGTGAGAGAGACAGAGAGAGAGAGGGTGCGTGTGCACAATTTTACACGTACATCGACAGAAAACTTGTATTAGTTTGTACTATGTGTAATGGATGCTCATGCAAAATATATAATGATTGAGCAGAAAAAGTGCTAGGCTCCTCCAAAAACTGCATTTGCTTCGCACTTACAGTGCTTTTGCAACTCATTTATACATATTAAAACATATATTATAGTTCAAAAAAAGCTGATGACATGTGGTAACATCAGTTTATGGCACAATTTTTTTTTTTTTTTGTGAAAGAACGTTCCTTGTTTAAATCGTCTAAGAACAACTTTCCTTGGCTTTTGAAATTCATTACCTGAGTAAATGTGATATTCTGAGAACATTGCCTGAAGCATTAAGATAGTTTTAGTGTTGCTGTGATTTTTTTTAGGTCGTAATGCTGAAGTGCTTTTGATTGTGAATGGTTGAGGTTGTCTGCTCTCATTTGTCAAGAGATGTATTAAGATCTTCCTTGCTTGCTTTTTCAACATCATTCTGCAGGTCGAAGGCGCTTGAGGATCTGAGGGTTATGCATCTGCAGCTTTTGATCCCGATGGTCTCATCCCAGGTACTGGCACCTCGAATGCCGATGTTAAAACATGGGATGTGAAAATGCGGGTGCTATGTTTACAATCCGTTGGAGATGGAAAGGGAATTTTATTGCCTTGGCTGGGTCCACATTTGTTTCTCGGTCGAATGGGCATTTCCACCACACTTGTTTCTTAGTCTTCATGCTTCCATGTAGTATAGGATATGATATGGCAATCTTGCATCCCGCCCTGACGATTTGCATGTGCAGTATTCCACGGGCCATTTTCAGCTTTTGTTCCTCATGGTTAGTTTAGTCACTATATGGCAATTTGGCATGTTGTTAGAAAAAGGAGGGAAGTTGTTAGTGGCAGAACTCCATATGACGTCATGTAACTGGCATATATTTTATCATGGTATAGCTCAAAAATCTTGCTCAATCATTTTGAGATCATTCAATTGCCTCCACGTTTCTGCCTGCTGCTCACGTTGTTATTCGTGCGCATTTTTCGTTCCTCTTTTCGTCCATTTTAGGTGGGGGACATGCTTTTGTAACCGTCTCTCATTTTGAAACAGTCAAATGTTACCTTTTCCGGCCATGCCAGGGCAATTACTGCTATATCTTTCTCTAAAAATGGATACTTCCGTGCGGCACATGTTCCTGTGATCTGTCTTCTATTATCAATGGAGATTTAGACATGCCATCTGACTTAGAAATTTATTTCATTTCATTGACTGCATCTCAGGATGGGGTTATGTTGTGGGATCTGCGGAAGTTGAAGAACTTTTGCACATGTCCAGCATATGACAAGACACGGGGACAAGTTCTGGTATGACATCCTCTTAGGCCAGCTTGTTGTAGTGAAAGTAGATCTGGGATGGCAGTGAGCATCAGATGCGGTTCTGTTTGCTTGGATTTGTTCTGAAGAGCGAACTTTTTCTATGGAACTCACTCAAAGAGTTCTCTTGTTTTTTTTTTGGTAACCTGGTTCTATTCTCTTGTTTTACAAGGGGAAAAAAGAGAAAATGAAAGGAGAGACGGGAGGGAGGAGGGGAGAGGAGGGTTGGCTCAGTGAGTGCAAATTATTAGCGCAAAGAGTAACTATGACTGAGTCTCTCCCTTATTTTACAGTGGAATTTGCTCATAGTGGAAGTTATCTTGCACTTGCCGGCTCAATATAAGGCGAGTTTCTATATGGTAGATTTTGTACTCGACTTGTGAGAATAATAAGGTAATATAGGATGTGTTTGTTTACAGAATATTTACATGTTCTTTATTTTCATTGTATTTGGTAGCGTCCCTTGCTTTCAATTTCTCTGATAGCTGAAAACTTGTTAAAAAGTGATCCATTTTTGGAAAAATCTAGACTACACCAGACTTAATGGAGAAAGAAAAAATGGCGGCAACAATTTGTCCAAGACAAAGTTGAAGATTCTTGTACATTGTAGAAATTTCTAGTACACAAGCATGCAAGAAAAAAACAAGAAAACTCTCAAATATTAAAGAATTTTCTGGTATATGGGCAGCAAGACCACGTGGGCAGCAAAAGGGGAAAAGAAAAGTCAACAAAAGCTGCTGCATAATAGAAAAATGGAGAAAAAGGGAGAAGCAACGAGGAGAATCAGGAGAAGTCGCGAGAAGCAAAACACCAGAAGCAAATTGTAATTTTATATTAATTTTTTTGTACTCCATGTCGGTGAAGAAAGGCGGTGCTCACGCCTATAAATAGGAGTTGGATGTATGTTGTTCCTTGTAGCCTAAAAAAACAAGAAAACATTCCTTCCCTTGTAATCTCTACTTTCATAATAAAAGTTCCTTTGCCATTGTAGTCCACTTTTATTCACATACACACTTGCACACACACACGCTTCCGCAAAATAACCCAACAGTGGTATCAGAGCCACGTCTTTGGTTGGTATTGGGCGTTTGTCCTACCTACCCACTCCTAAAACTACCATTCCCAAATACCCACTAACTAAACCATGGCCAACTCTATCTCATCCTCATTTTCCATTCCCATTTTTGATGGGAACAACTATGACCTTTGGAGCATAAAAATGACCACATTCTTGATGGCCCAAGATTTATGGGACATCGTGGAAAAAGGTTGCGAGGCTCCGCCAGAAGGTGCAAGTGTTTCAAAGGATCAACTACAAAAGGATGCAAGGGCGCTATATTTTATCCAGCAAGCGCTCTCGGAAACTGTATTTCCAAGAATAATTGGAGCGAGGACTGCAAAAGAGGCTTGGGATATACTTCGAGAAGAATTTCAAGGATCGGAAAAGGTACGCACAATTCGCCTTCAAACTTTGAGAAGAGATTTTGAGAATTCTAAAATGAAAAATTATGAGACCGTACAAGAATATTGTGGAAAATTAAAGGAACTCGTTAATCAAATGAGAGCCTATGGAGATGGGATAACTGATCAAAGGGTTGTTGAGAAAATATTGGTGTCACTTACCAAAAATACAACTCTATAGTTACAACTATAGAAGGAACTAAAGACTTGACGACCGTATCAATAAGTGAATTAATTGGCTCTCTAGAAGCATATGAGAAAAGACTAATGGCACAAGAGGAAGATTCAATTGAAAGTGCCTTTCAGTCTAAAGTAAATATACGGTCTCATCAAACTAAAAATGGTGGAAGGAGCTCATGGAAAAACAAAAGAGGAGGAGAAATTATAAAAAAGGAAAACTATCCACCTTGTGGTATTTGCAAGAAAACAAATCATTTGGAGAAGGATTGTTGGTTTAAAAATAAAAAACAATGCCACTTTTGTAAAAGATATGGCCACGTAGAAAAAGATTATCGCTCGAAAAATAATCGAGCAAGCTATGTAGAAAAAAAAGAAAGTGAAGAGAATACATTCTACGCAGGCCAAGCGGCAAATGACAATAAAAGTGAAACATGGTACATCGATAGTGGGTGTAGCAATCACATGACCGGGGACGAATCTATATTTACCGATATTGATAAGTCGGTGAAATCCCAAGTAAAGTTGGGCAATGGTGCATTAGTAGACGTCAAAGGAAAAGGCACCATCACTGTGGAAACGAATAAAGGCCCAAAATATATACATAATGTATATCTAGTCCCTCGTCTTGCACAAAATCTCTTAAGTGTGGGCCAAATGATACAAAGTGGGTATTCTCTATATTTTAATAGAGATACCTGCATTATCTATGATAAATATAAAAATATCATTGCCTCTGTTAAGATGAAAAATAACAATTTTCCTATTCAATGGAAATATGTCAAAGATATAGCCATGAAAGCTCAACTTGATGATTCATGGCTATGGCATCGAAGATTTGGCCACTTCAATTTTGCTGGGCTAAAAATTCTCCATCAGAAAAATATGATGAGAGATTTTCCAGCCATCACAGAAATTTCAGATGTTTGTGAAGGCTGTCTTCTTGGAAAACAACAGAGACAGTCCTTCCCATCTGGAGGTGCATGGAAAGCTAAGAAGCCATTAGAACTTGTCCACACGGACGTGTGCGGTCCGATGAGGACACCTACCCCAGTCAAAATAAATATTTCATCCTATTCATTGACGATTACACAAGAATGACGTGGGTATACTTTCTTCGAGAAAAATCTGAGGTTTTCTCTATCTTCAGAAAATTCAAGAACCACGTCGAGAATCAAAGTGGCCAAAGAATCAAAGTCCTGAGGAGTGATAGAGGCACAGAATACAATTCAAAGGAGTTTAATAAATTTTGTGAAGATGAAGGAGTTCATCATCAACTAACTGTTGGCTACGCCCCAGAACAAAATGGAGTAGCTGAAAGAAAAAATAGAACCGTCATGGAGATGGCAAGGTCTATGCTAAAGGAGAAAGGCCTTCCCAACACTTTTTGGGCAGAAACAGTTTATACTGCAATATACCTGTTAAACAGGTGTCCAACTAAAGCTGTTCAAAATAAAACACCAGTCGAAGCATGGAGTGGACGGAAGCCTTCAGCAAAGCATCTAAAAGTGTTTGGATGCATTTGCTACGTCCACATCCCTGCTCAAAAAAGGAGTAAGCTAGATGAAAAGACAGAAAAGGGAATATTCCTTGGCTACAGTGACCAATCAAAAGGATATCGAATTTACAACCTAAGAACTAAAAAGCTTATGATTAGTCGAGACGTCAAGTTCGATGAAAATGCTGCCTGGAATTGGGAGGATGAGAAGATCGAGAAGAAGTATATCACCTTGCCAGACATACCACCTGCTGAAGAGGAGTCGATGTCACAAGAAGAAGGAGAAGTACCGGATTCCACCACTCACGACATAACTCCACCAAACTCTCCAAGAGTGACGCAAGAAGAATCTACTCCAGAGTCTCCAGTACTAAGGGTAAAAGCCCTTAGAAGAATTTATGACACATGCAACTTTGCTATTTTGGAACCAGAAAACTACGAACAAGCATCCAAAGAAGAAGTTTGGATAAAAGCCATGGAGGAAGAGATCAAGATGATCGAGAAAAATGAAACTTGGGAGCTTGTTGATCGACCCAAAGACAAAGAAATCATTGGCGTCAAGTGGGTCTACAAGACGAAGCTCAACGTGGATGGATCAATCCAGAAGCATAAAGCAAGGCTTGTGGCGAAAGGATACTTGCAACAACCAGGTATTGACTATACTGAAACTTTCGCTCCTATTGCTCGCCTTGATACTATTCGAGCACTCATAGCTCTAGCAGCACAAAAGAATGGAAGGTCCATCAACTAGATGTAAAATCAGCATTCCTAAATGGATATCTTCAAGAAGAAATTTATGTAGCTCAACCAGAAGGCTTTATTGTCAAAGGCAATGAAGAAAAAGTCTTAAAGCTTAAGAAGGCCCTATACGGGTTAAAACAAGCACCACGTGCATGGTATAGTAGAATCGATGAGTACTTCATCAAGCAAGGATTTAGGAGGAGTATGAGTGAGCCGACACTCTACATCAAGACCCAAGGTAAGTCCGACACTCTCATTGTCTCTCTATATGTAGATGATCTCATATATACAGGAAACAATGAGACAATGATCCGAGAATTTAAAGAAGAAATGATGAAGACATTTGAAATGACGGACTTGGGCTTGATGAACTATTTCCTCGGTATTGAAGTCAATCAAGATGAAGGAATTTTCATCTCGCAAAAGAAATATACCGAAAACCTCCTAAAAAAATTCAAGATGAACTATTGCAAAGCAGTTTCAACTCCGCTCATGACAAATGAGAAACTATTGAAAGAAGATGGAGCAGAAAAAGCCGATGCCTCCCTCTATAGAAGTTTAATTGGTAGTCTGCTATATCTCACTGCTACACGACCGGATATTATGTATGCGACAAGTCTACTATCACAATTCATGCAAAGTCCGAGTCAAATTCACTTTGGAGCTGCCAAGAGGATTCTCGAGATATTTACGAGGAACTATAGATTACGGCATTTGGTATCGGCCAAGTGCAAATGCCAAGCTCATTGGCTACACCGATAGCGACCCAGGCAGGTTCAGCTGATAGGAGAAGTACTACCGGCTACGACTTCACATTGGGCTCCGGAATATTCTCATGGGCATCCAAAAACAAGACTCGTGGCACAGTCTACTGCAGAAGCTGAATACATCGCAGCTGCAATGACCACCAGTCAAGCAATATGGCTTCGAAGAATTCTCGAAGACATTGGAGAAGCACAAATGGAATCAACTCTGATACTTTGCGACAATAAGTCCGCAATCGCTATATCAAAAAATCCAGTATTCCATGGAAGAACCAAACATATAGACATCAAATATCACTTCATACGAGAGGCGCAAAATAACAAAGAGATCGAGTTGAAATATTGCAAAACTGAGGAACAAATAGCGGACATCTTCACTAAAGCATTATCGCGAGCCAAGTTCGAGACATTGCGGGAAATGCTTGGAGTATCACAAAAATGGATCAAGGAGGAGTGTTAAAAAGTGATCCATTTTTGGAAAAATCTAGACTACACCAGACTTAATGGAGAAAGAAAAAATGGCGGCAACAATTTGTCCAAGACAAAGTTGAAGATTCTTGTACATTGTAGAAATTTCTAGTACACAAGCGTGCAAGAAAAAAACAAGAAAACTCTCAAATATTAAAGAATTTTCTGGTACATGGGCAGCAAGACCACGTGGGCAGCAAAAAGGGAAAAGAAAAGTCAACAAAAGCTGCTGCAGAATAGAAAAATGGAGAAAAAGGGAGAAGCAACGAGGAGAATCGGGAGAAGTCGCGAGAAGCAGAAGACTAGAAGCAAATTGTAATTTTATATTAATTTTTTTGTACTCAATGTCGGTGAAGAAAGGCGGTGCTCACGCCTATAAATAGGAGTTGGATGTATGTTGTTCCTTGTAGCCTAAAAAAACAAGAAAACATTCCTTCCCTTGTAATCTCTACTTTCATAATAAAAGTTCCTTTGCCATTGTAGTCCACTTTTATTCACATACACACTTGCACACACGCTTCCGCAAAATAACCCAACAAAACTATTATTTGAAAAATTGGAAAGCGGTGTGTTTTTGATAATTTGGTCATAAGAAAATTCCACCCAATGCATGGTCGGAAAAAGTGAAATTAAAAAATGCAAAATTTTTTTGAAACCTTTCTACTCATGAAATTTCAAGTGTTTTTCTGAGAGTACCATAACTCTATGCACCGATAGGAGGATTACTTTCCTTCTTAAGTATTCGAGATCGAGGGACTTGGTGTTATTCTGTTCTTTGTCCAATGGAAATGCATGTCTAGAATCTGGACCTGTTGTGATTCTGACTTCCCTCCTATTTCGTTTAGTAGTGCCAGCTATTTTGGGAAATAACTTGAATATTTTGTGGTTTGCCAGAGTACATCAAGTTGCCAGTGTAAAATTAGAGGGGAATTGTATCAATTTTTCCCCTGCTCTATCCACGACAGACCGTCTCCTCCTCTCCTCCTCCTCTCCTCCTTTGTACCAAACTTAAATATGTTGTGGCTTCTTCAAAAATGTTGTACTGAGGACACTCACTAAAACTGATGAAGGGACTTAATTAACAACTTACTCATTCAAATAGAGTTTCCAATCATCAAAATTTCTTCTTGTTTTGGGGTCACATATATTCTCTTAGATAGATTGTAATTTTGATACCTTCTCTCTACTTTAAACTTCGTCTAGGTCAAAACCCATATAGAGATAAGTTCATTGAATCGTCCTTGCTTTGTCACTTTTTGCAGCACGATGCTGCTTGCCATGTTATTGCAAGACTTAAGAAGGAAAGGGATGAAGCCCGATCATTACTTGCACAGGCTGAAAGACAGATACCCATGACAGCATCTTCTGATGTTGCAGTGAATGCTCCTGCCTTGAGCAATGGGAGAAAAGGTTCTTCCTTTTTATGTCTTGCTTAGCTTTTTGACGTTTGATCAGTGATCAAGTAGTTACTTTAGCTTTCTTTGTATGTCATAGCTTCTCTAGATGAAGAGTCGGGCTATGCTGGGAAGAAAATGCAACCTGGTATTTCTGCAAGCATCATTGCTGAGATAACAGATTGTTACTTAGCTCTTTCTCAACAGCATTAAAAGCGACAGGTACATTAGGATCAGTTTTTGGCCTTCCGGTTTTACTTTTTATGCCATAATTTTGCCCTCTTGTCCTTTTGGTGGCGGCTTTTTTTTTTTCCTTCCTTTTTTTCACTTCTCATTCGTGGTTAATATGAATAGGTTCTAATCTATAACTGAACTTAAATGTTGTCAGATTCTGCAGATAGGTTAAGCTGCTTTCAGAACCATCATTTCAGATTTTCCATCCTTCATGTGCTTAATATCCACAAAGCGAGGTTTATGTGCTAAAATAAAGAGCGAGCATGTAGTTAGTAGTGGTGGATGAGGAAGGAGATAAAATAGACGAAGACATGCTTGAGTTTTAGGGCTTGCACTTGGGCATTGAGTTCGAGAAATGGTACAGTAATTGTGACATTGCTGTTTGGTCAGCAATAATACAGGTAGGAACATGGGCTATCAATGCCAAGTGTGCTAGAGGAGAAAATGGACGGCGATAAAAAGCTCTCTTTGATCAGAGTCTCGGAGATAATATATTATATCGATGCTTTGGGAAGCCAATACCTTATTCGCCTCTTAATTGTTTTGTTGTTTTGTTTGGAGACACGTACATTGAGCAGTGGCCTGTTTTTGGTAATAGGAGCATTGAAAATGCCGAGCAAAGAAAAGGTGCAAAAGTATTTTTGTTTGGGAGTAACTTGACGATTTTTTTCCCTAAAATGCTGTGGTATTTGTGAAATGTTGGGTCAACTGTACAATACAATCATTAGGGGCCCAGTATAGATAACACTTATTACATGCCCATGAATATCCTCTCGGCTGATTCTTTGAATAGGCTTGATAGAGAAATGGTTTTTCCCTGTTTTCAGGATGATTTGAATTGATTGGGCATTATGCATCCTGCTATTGGATTTATCAACCTCCAGACCAGAATGTATGTTTTCCCCCTCAAGGTTGTGAGGAGATGTAAAAAATGTCTGGCAGCTGGATTTTTTTGGAACTCTTTTCTTGAAGAATCTTTTTCTTCCGTCCCTGATACAACATGACGTACTGACCTACTGAGCATGTGAATCTTATGCATATAGAACTCTGCATTTCTTTACTCTAGTCGCACTTATGACAAGGAAGTGGAAAGGAGAAGAAAATAAATAATTCCGGTAAATATCTTCCATTTTGCATGTGGTCGGCTCCGAATACATTGTGCTCTTCATTCTATCCATAATGATTGCAATAGTTTGTTGAAGTAGTTACTGCTGTAACTTTGTGGTACTTCCTCTAGATGATTATGCGTTTGATCTGCAGACTATGCGGGTGTGGCAAGGTTCTGAACGTGGGAGCTATAACTGTGGGGGATATATTGAAAGATCATACTGCTGAGGCATTCTTAGTGACCTTTTGTTCTTAATTGAGTACCTTCCTTTCAACCATGAAAAGGAAAAGCACATTCCATGTCACATCTGTCTTGGTCGTAGTCGTGAACATGCCTTCTCAACAGTTTATGCCGTATTCGTAGCTGAAACATGCTTCCTTGGTGTGAAGTGCCATTGAACATTTCTTTTTATTTTCTTTTATTCTTCGGAATTGCGGGGAACTTTAGTGCGATAACATTGCAAGAGATTAATGGAATTAATACGTATATATATTAAAGCGTACTAGGGTTAGGTTTACTTTTCCTAGTAGTAGTAAGGACTAATCTATCGCCTTATCAACTGAAAGCTTAAGAAGATACGGTTGATATATTCTATCTAGAATTTGAAATAAGTAATGGTTAATGATATGGACATACGTGCTTTTATCCCTCATTTTTATGACAATAAAAGAAGAACGATGCTTGCCAAAAAAAAACAATGTGTGACATGGAATTCTTGATCTGATCTAACCCGAGTAGTTGAGGTTAGATTACTCATGGAGCTTTTGATGATTTTATTTTTTTAAAGATAAGGGTCTGATGATCATGATGTAGTCTTTCGTGGTACCGAAATCCTCGTAAAGAGTTTTCTCAAATAAATGTTGATTTAGGTTAAACCCATGCTCTTTTTATTTTGGAGAAATTCTATTATTCTATTGCGCAACACTTACATTAGTTTATAGGAATAATACCATCAAAAACTCTAAATTACGTTAACCATGATATCAATACCCCAAAAAGAATTCTCTAAAACCTCCAAAATTGTGCAGGTGTGATAAAAGTATGCTCCGTTTACTTCAAAAGATCCTAACTTTGCCTACTTTTATATCAACGCCGACATCTTTTTGTGTATCACCCAAATTCAAATTTGTACCAATGTAATGTCTCCTCTCTTTTGCTAGATAGTTTTGTCACTCGAGCGTGCTCTTCATTCATGGTTCACAATCACTTGAATCTTGTCATTTTTCTCATCGACACTCGATCGGAGTGTGTGATTCACTGGAGAAGTGAAATTACAAAAATGGTCCCTAATACTAAGTATAAAAAATAATTCTGCTGATAATGCAAATTCGTCAACAAAACTCAGTGTTCCGTTGCTAGAGCCTTGACGACAGTTCCTAATTCCTCAAATTTGGATTTTCTGTTGACCTGGAAAAAGTGGATAGACTATAATTTAAAAATGAATATTTATTAGAATATTATGATATGTCATAGAAAATACTAGGCGATCCTAAATAAGGCCTTAAACTACTTCGTTTGAGCATTCCTGCAGACTTCAGCATCTCTTGGATGTAAAATATCTAGAGGGTATTCCCTCCTCCTAGGAGAGAGAAAGATTGAGGCGGAATTGGGGGACTAAAGTGTGCGAACATTGGCACGTTAAAATAAGGAACGTAGTCCTATCAGCCCATCCGTTTGACAGGCGGGGCGGCCCCCAGTGCTGTCACATGGCACCTACTTCTTGGTGAAACCACCAAGGATCCAAAAAGTTCCCTGGTTTATAGGTCCAAGAAGTTCGCTTGGAAAAAGTGGATTGACTATAATTTAAAAATGAATATTTATTAGATTATCATAATTTGTAATAGAAAACACCAAGAAGTCAACGGTGATAAATAAATTGGATTATGATGGGATTAATGAATTAATGTTGGCTACATCTTGAGTGATATGAGCAATTTGTGTGCGGTCTGGCGGTTGGTGGCGGTTGGTGACTGAGCCAGGGAGGTCTAGTCCGATAGTGGCTGAGTACCTTCATTGTGATTTTGTTGCTGGATTTCGTGTTGTCTTGCTACTGTTATTGCGTGGCTTCGATGTAATCTTCCCAATTGTCCAATAGTTTGTTCCATTTTCAACTGAGTTTTTGAATGGCATACATATATAGATTTTCCACACTCATTCTGGTGCTTCGTTTTCAAGGATAGCGAGCCATGGACATACTCGTTCATCTCGCATTGCATTTGAAGCATCGCTTTGTTCGTGTACACGTCTCGGTGATTTTCAATGGCGAACGGTGATGAGTATGTGGTCGGGAATTTTCTTTCACAACTTTTATTTCTAGAGGAAGCCAATCCATCAAGTTAAGATATCCTCATGCTTTGTCGAATATTACTTATAACTCTGTTTTGATCACATTCAATAGAAAATTTAGTCCTGCAATCTGCTTGCTGTTGTCTATCATGTCATGGACCGATCGTTTGAGATCGAGATCGTGCGGTGCGGCACTGACCTAAGGTTTTACATCCCAAGTTATAGAGTCTCTTCTCTTGTCATCAAAAACATATTCGTACGAGCAGTTGTTTCTCACAAAAAATAAGTTCTCAGAGACTTAGACAAGCATGCCAACAGTAAACATCAAGCATATTTCTTCTCCCGAGCATAAAAGCAATCCAATCTAGAACCAGGGCATCTCAAAGTTCTAAAATGAAGAATGTCGCATAAAATGTTGTAGCATCTCTTATCAACTTGCTGATGACCCGGAGAGGGACTTGCCAAATGACCAGCTAGATTCTCTTTACGGTATACTCGTGAACCCCACATAGGGCTTGTCCAAATCCCAAGGGAAAGTAAAAGGTCAATGCTTCCCCGGTAAAGATAATCAACTTCCCTTTTGAAAAAGATTCCCGCAATAAAAAATTAGGGATGGGTCGAGTCGGGTCAGACATAAGCTTAACTTTGCAGTACACAAGGACATTATAAATCCATGATATTAATAATTCTCCATATCTCACTTTTATCAAAAACAAGTGCCCATATCTCATTCCGTGCTTCCTAGCTTTTCCATTTGTTTCCTAGGTCATCGGTAGCTATAGCCCTGAGAATCACGCTTGGTTGTGCTACGAATAATCGCAAGGATTATTACATATGAACAGGTGATCTAACAGTATGCAAAAGAATAATCAGATGAAGATACAGATTACATATATCATTAAGGACAGCAATTTTTCTCTAAATAAGAAAGAAAAAAAAGTTCTTGAGCCACATTTTGCTCCCGACAAGTCTCCTTCCATGTTGTGATGAACATTGTCATTGAACCATAAGCAAGGGATAGATCATTTTCATTCAAGCCGGCATCATCCCTTTCCCCACTACCACTGTCCCCTGAAAGGGCATTTTTGCCTATCTTGTCTCTCCTTAACGATTTGTAGGGATTGGAGATGCTACGTGAAGCATCTTTAGTCTTCCTTTTCTTTTTCCGAGTGACAGTCTCATCACAGTTTGAGCTTCCACCACCAGAAAGGTCGGCGTCTGGTTCAGCTTTTAAACCAAGCCTCATCGTCTCTTCAACTGCCGATGGATAAGGACAGCTACTAACTCGGTCACTTTTAGTGGCCCGTGATGACCGATCCGAATAGCTGCTCAACATTAATCTTGTCTTCATCTTTACAATCATCACTATCCTCATCTTCAGAGCCCGATGACAGAAACCTCATATGCTCGACACCAAAATCCTCAAGCACTGAGGAGAATGATTTAAACCCGTTTGAGATATAAAACTGAAGCGCTCATCTAGCTGTTTCTTCTCCATAGAAAAAAAGAGGACGCTATTTTCTTTTATCTTCGGATCTCTGTTTCGACGACTTTGAGCAATTCTTTAGAGCCACATCCTCTGATCTCCTCGCTTCAAGCACACGAGCAAAATGCATCCTAATGTCATAAATTCCTGTACAGCAGATTACGGACAAACCTCCATAATGAAAGCAGTTACTTTTACTAAACTTAACTAAATTAAAAAAAACAGAATCTACTCTAATGTTACATTGCAACCAAGAGACACAGGACAACCAACATACTGAGAACATGCCGCATACAATGCTAAGTGAATCCCGTCGCCATTCTTTAATCCTTCTTCGGTAGAATTAGCAAATATTGAAGATCAAGACTTGAGCACTTCAACTACTGAAGAGTCGCTAAGGTAATAACTACATGCAACTGCAGATAAATTACACATATAACCAAAATTTCGTAATCATGTCAATGTTGTCGGAAAAAATTAGTCGTGGGATGTCATAGCTAAAATTTCCCCAACTCTATTTAGAAACGACACTAGATTTCTGCTTGTTTCGAATTTAGATAGCAATTTTATGCTCGTCTTCATATTCAGGAAGCGAGCTCTATCATATGAAAATGACAACAGCTCATTGTTGTTGTTCAGAAAACCTCTCCGAAATGATAAAATTATCGTCGCGCCAAGCCTTCGCCACCGCACGCTCCCTCCTCTCCTCCACGAGCTCTTCGCGGCTTGGGACCTGGGGCCGCGCCTGCGCCTGCTGCTGCGGGGGCGCCACGTTCGGGAAACGAGGGCTTTGGATTGGGAAAGCAGCTTTCTGTATAGCATAGCCAGCGATTTGATTGTGCGATGGCCATGTTCTGGTGGAAGAGCTGGAGAGCGGGGTTTTGGAAATAAAAGTTAGGGTTTCAAAGCAGAGGGTTCGGCATCGCAGTTGGTTGCTGCGGCGGAGGCTGGCCGCGGCCACGGCCGGCGCCGGAGGGGTGGAAGCGCGGTCGCTGCCCGTACATGTTGGAGGGGGAGAGGGCGTCGGAGAAACGGTGGAGAGAGAGGAGACGTGGGGCTGGGAGGGTTCATCGGAGGTCTTGCGGGTATTTATCGGGTTCGAATTAGGCGGTGCTCCGCGCGCCCGAGTTTCTGCAGGTGTTTCTGTTTTTTAAGGTGAAGAAAAACCAAAAAATGAAAAAATTCCCAAACCCTAGCCTGCGATAAATTTACTTTACGCTAACCTTTTTTATCACAAATATCTCAATATGATATACTTATGACAAATTTAACTTAAATTAATTCTTAATCATCAAAAAGTAAAAATATCCAAATTAATACATCCATCACAAATTCACTCTCCGTTAATTTGGATTAATACTATCAAAAATCAAAAGCTAATACACATTACATCCGTCAATTGCCACCCGTCACTCAACTAAGTAATTTAATAGTAAATTTTGACGAAAATTACCGGAGGTTAAATTTGTCACAAATGTATTAATTCGGAATTTTTTTATCATTGATGTACGAGTTTAAAGTTTTTTGTTGTATCAACTCAAATTACAAAAACGGCACCATAAAATATTCAGTATGTCGACGTATGATGTAGCAAGCATCGTTCGTCTCAAATCAGTTTGAAAATCGACACGTGTCTATTGACGTGCTGTTCGAATACCCTGGAAAAAGAAAAGAAAAGAAACCTTCGACGATGGCTAGTGAAAAGGTCCCCCTAAAGCTCCAACATCATCGGTTTTAAATGCATGCCTGCGAAAGATTCAAATGGCCCGTCGAAAGACCCGCGCTTGCTCGACTTTCCCCTCTTTTCAAGTTGCTTCCCAAAACTTTTGTCCTTCCAGTCTACCGTTCCTTGATTTTATGTTTTCAATTCAAAAGGAGAAATTTCCTATTAGAAAAAATAAGCTACAAGAACAAAATGTTATCCCCATCCTCGAACGAAGGTCAATGACCTCGGGTTGGCATAGGCGATGGCATTGCGAGGCTCACAAATTAGAGATTATGTTGAATATTTATCAATAACTCAGAAATCATATTAAAAAAAATTAAAAAGTTGAGTGATGGTCTGGATTGTTTTACCTATTGGCAAAGATGGAATCCTTTCTTAGCGAAGACGAGAGAAGATGGACAGGTGAAAGTCTAATGCTGGAATTATTGTTCTGCTAAGGATATTATGCGAAATTCACAGGGCGAGACAGCATAATGAGTTTTTTTTTTTTTTTTTTGGTCGATAAAGACGCGTTTGGTAATAATTCCGTTCTCGAGAATAAATTCTGATTAGAAATGATTATTTTTTATTCTGTTCTCAGAAATTGATTCTAAGTAAAAGAACGCGTTTGGTAACTGTATAAAATTTTTGATTCTGGAATAGAATTGCGTTTGATACCGTGTTCATTGATTCTATTCAAGATCAATTTATTTTAATTTTTAAATAATTTTTATAATTTTTTCATTTTTTTCTCCTATTCTAATTCTTTTCAGGCCGGTTGCCGGCCCTTAGTGAGGCCGGCCCTCGTCGGCTTGGCCTCGCCGACAGCTGGGGGAGGCTCACCTGGCCACTGGCGGGGTTGGGCGAGCCTCACTAGTGGCTAGGCTTGCCTCCGGCGAGCTCGCCGGACCTCGCCCTAGCCTAGCGAGCCTCCGGCGAGCTCGTCGGACCGGTTGCCGGTTGCCGGTGATCGGCGGCGTAGGCAAGCGGCGGCGGCGGGTGATGGTTGTAGGATCGCGGTCGATGAAGAAAAAGAAAAGAGAAGAATAAGAGTTTTGATTCTCAATTTTGTTCCCCGGAACAAGAATTAACTTTTTTTTATTATTTTTGATTCTCGTCCCAAACTAATTCTGGGAACAAATTTGTTCCTGAGAACAAAAATTTTAACGCGATTATCGTCCCAAACTGATTCTGGAAACAAAAAATCAGAATCTGGTACTGATGGGATGGTTACCAAACATGCCCTAAGACAGCACATATAAAATCAAAATTTTTTTTTTTGAACTAAACATATAAAACCAATTCACGGGTGCCAATTTCTAAGGTTCGGGAAACGCAAGCCCACACGCCCGCTCGCTCTCTCTCGCTTCGGCGTACGCCTCTGCCCAGCTGCCGGACTCCACCGCTCGACCGCCGCGTACGCCGGCGAGCCCCCCCGCCTCCGCCCGGCTCCGTCGACGGCCTCGTGAGCTCTCGAGAAAGCCACGCCTACGGCCAATAGCCGACCCAATCGACCTCAACCGAGATCCTCCCAAGTAAAAATGCCTCTTTTGAGTCTTGAATTATTGTTGTTGTTGCGTGGCTTTTACTGAACGCTTGTTACTCAAAACCTTGCCGATGAACAGGCTGCTGTGGCTATTTGCCGAAACTAATGGCTGAAAGTTTACCCGAAACTATTCTCATCGACATACTCTTGAGGGTTCCGGCCAAGTGGTTGGCGCGATTCAAATCCGTCTGCAAACGGTGGCGGTCTCTAATCTCTGACCCAGGCTTCGCCAAGTCGCATCTGCAGAGGCTCAAGGCAGGGGATTTAATTCCTAGCCAGAGAATTTTCATTGGCTGCGGTTACCGCAGCCATGAGACCATAGACTACGAAGGGCTCGACGCCAGTGAGGGTCGCGTGGTGGTACCACATAAGATCGAAATGATCAAATCTGGCAGCGATTGCCAGATCGTGGGGTCCTGTGATGGCCTGGTTTGTTTTCTTGTCTCTGGCATTTTTCTCATCTATAACCCGACCACCAGGGAATATAGGGAGTTGTCCTCTTCCAATCTCGAGGAAGATTGTCAGTTTCTTGACCGTCACAATGAGTCATTCTATGGATTCGGATATGACCCTCGATCTGATGACTACATAATAGTAGAGGGCATCCACGAATATGCATATGAATTTTGGGTGGCGGCAATATGTTCGCTTAAGTCCGGTTCTTGGAGAAGGATATATTTCCCGATCGAAGAAATCAGAGAAAGCGGTCTCGATATTAATGGCAACGGTGTTTATTGGAACGGGCCTTACACTGGCGCGTCTATGAGTGGGGCAAGACTCGGATTATGTCACTCGATTTGTTGGAAGAGAAATTCCAGCGGGTGCTTTCGGCCCCTGAAGTCGATGGGGATGGACTTTCCCAGGGACTCGGGATTCATGGGACTAGTCTGTTCATATATAGCGGCTGCAATGATAACCGCATCCACACATGGATAACGGATGAGTATGGGAGAGGAAGATCATGGACAAAATGGTTCAGTGTTGATTGCCTACCTGTCTCTAGGCATACTACCCCCCTCGTGTACACAAGGAGCGGAAAAATCGTTTTTTTGATAAATGCGAACCAGGTGATTCTGTTCAATCCAGAGGATAATACTTCCAAAGATTATCCCATAGGAACGGACAGCTTTTTCGGTATCGAATATGCTATCTATTTGGAAACTCTTATTTCTCCCTATCTTGATGGTGCTCCATCAAGAATATGAAGCCTTTAAGGCGTCATGTGATATGCGTTTCTTAATAGCTAAGGGTTCTAAATTATATTAGTATACATTGATATGTATAATGCCATGTCAACATTGTCGCATGATATAAATTTTTACATATTCAGGAAATTCTTGCATTCATGGATACTCTATTGACTTCTTCACGATTATCATACTTATCTTTAAGATCTATGAGCATGTAGATATGTTGCTGTGATGTATGATCGTTGGTTTACGATGGAATGCTTTTCAAATTTGTTTATCTCAATGTTGCTTCATTAGAGCTAATATTAAAGAATCGTGGAAGCGGATTGAACTATCTAATTATGTTGCTGGCGTCATGTAGTTAGTAGGGATCAAATTAAAATAACTGCAAGTTTTGACCGTGGATGCTGGTGGGATGTTAATTTAGTGTCTGATGATAGTCGTAATATGTAATAACCCGGAAAATGCTTCATATATCATTAGCAAGTATCAAAAGAAACTGTCCGGAATAAGAAATTCTTTTGCCCTAGATCATTGCCCAATTATGTCTTAAAAAGAATTTGCTTGAAAAATTCATGGTTGAGAAGATTATTATGGCGTAACCCCTATTATTGGTTAATGTGACATAATTATTCATCTTTTGAGGTGCAAGCAATCATATTTCATGCTACAAATAACTACTTTGCAACAGCATATCTCGATGATACATACATGGTGCTTTTATGAGTTTTCAACTGGTTTATGTCTTACTCAGGTTTCCGAACTCTCTCTCTCTCTCTCTCTCAGAGAGTGCGAGTGCACACAATTTTACACGAACATTGACACTAGTCATATATTAGTTGTATTATTTGTTATGGTTTTCCAGGCAAAAAAGAAAAAAGAAAAAAAAGAATTACATATAATGATTGAGTGCAAAAAATGTGCGAGGCTCGTATAGAAACTGCATTTGCTTTGCACTTACAGTGCCTTTTCAACTCGTACATACATATCAAGACATATATTATAGTTCAAAAAAAGGCTGATGACTTCTGGTTACAACAAAAGATCCGCACTTGCTCGACTTTCCCCAGTTTTGTCTTTTGGTCCGCGTACGTACGAATTCACATTCTTCCTGCTTGATCGTGCGGCTCTTTCTTCTATGTAGGGTTTCGGCAGCTCCACACACGCACGAAAAGAACTCGTATTCTGTTTATATATATATATGGCCATAGTCAAACTCTCTTTTGTAAACCTTCATGGAGTCCAATGAAGGTTTTCGTTCAATTTGAAATCTACTTAGGAAATCTTTATCAACAAATTCGATTTAACAAATCGTTATCCGAATTTAAACCATTAATTTAACATGCTGCGTGCTGGCTTGACCTTTCTTTGTTGCTACAGGTGGCTTTCATATCTTCGCAGCAGCAAATGGTTTTCTACCTCCTTTCTTCTTTGCCACCTCTACTTCAGAGCCCACTAGCTCGCAGTCATCATCTCCATGTAGCAAATTTATTCACATAAATAACTAATTAATCATGAAAAATAGATTCATATATAATTGTAAAACACCGAAATCAATAAATATAGCGGAATTAAAGCGTACTTGTTTGAGCCATTGCTTTACTTGAAGAAAAGTAGATCACTCTAATAATCATGGATCTATTGGAATATGTGATATTCCTCTCTATAACCTATTTCAGTATAGCAGCTTTTAATGGGATTAAAGCCACTGATAGGTATAACCTACCTTTTTTATAGGCTAGAGAGGGGACCTAGCAAACCCTAATCAACAGTGTGTCAACTGGGCCATTCCCATTACGGGCTTCAGTTAAACACAATTGTCTACACTTTGCTGCTCAACTAGGCCCGTTATCAATAAATGCCGATACCCAATTCAATAAGATCACTGTAGGGTTTATCAAATATTGAAATATCCATTAACCCGATTATTTAAAATATAAAATCAATTAATTAATGTAAGCCCATATTATAGGAAATTTCTAACATTCTCCCACTTGGGCTATATTAATTAACTTATTTTATTTTGTAAAAGATTTTATATTGAAAACGACACTATCGGGTTAATAACTGAAAATTTTGTTTCATGTGGCCACAACTTTAAAAAATAATATTCCAACAACAGCATCTCAAAACCAATCCAATCCTATATAACCTCAGTATAGGACTATGGAGATCAATGTGTTAAGAAAATGCCACAACACAAGACCTTCCATAATCACATATAATAAGTATTATATTTTCATGGATCATGGGCCTAGTAGTGTAGTAAGGAATAGTGCCAACATGTGATCAAAATATACACTATTTTTTATCGGTCCTTAATACGATTTCTCAACAACATGAAACCGCATTAACGCAATTTCTAAACAATATGAAATTGCATAACTATGTCACAATCCAACATGAGATCTCATAATCAGTGACATCTAGTCATTCATTAAACTAAAATTTGTTTAAAGATACCGTTTTATACTTCCATTTCTCAGTCAACAGGAGAAATGATAACAATAGAATCAACAATAATAATCATTGAGAATAAATGCTTTAATAAACATCACAAAAGCATTATCAGTCTGCATATAACTATAATATCCATAAATACAATTTGTATAACTCTCACTAACAAAAGAAATCAAAAGAATCTAAGACACCCATATTCTTTATATGTTCTTTAAACAAAATGGGTCGTAAGCCTTTTGTTAGAGGATCAGCCAACATGGACTCAGTTCTGATATTTTCAATTACAATGTCTCCATTTTTTACCAAGTCCTTAACAGTATAATATTTGATCTCCATGTGTTTGGACGCATTACTAATCTTGTCATGCTTGGAATAAAATACAGTTGCAGTGTTGTCACAGTAGATCACCATAGGTCTAGCAATAGAGTCCACAACTCGCAATTCTGAGATCAAATTTCTAAGCCAAACTGCTTGAATCGACGCGCCGTAGCACGCTACAAACTTAGCATACATTGTAGAGTTCGTAATCAAGGTTTGCTTTGTGCTATTCCAAGAAATAGCACCTCCAGCCATCATAAAAATATATCCAGAAGTTGATTTTCTATCATCTGAACAACTAGCAAAATCAGCATATGAATATCCAATCACCTTTAGGTCCTCAACTCTGCTATACACGAGCATGAAGTCCTTTGTTTGTTGTAGATATCTCATCACCTTCTTAGCCGCATGTGACATCCCGAATTTCCAATTCTATTTTCAATAAATTGAAATGGGCATTTCATCTGCACGCATATAGTTCTTTTCCCTGAACTGATCACTCATGGGATAACTAGTCTATCGGGTGAAGCTAGTAAGAAATTCTAATGCATCGAACTTGAGAATTTGATCAGGAAACGACCTTTCGACCGAGTTAATCTGCAAAGGTCATTACGGCATAGTTAAAAATCGATTAGAGACCGAAAATAGGTCGACTCGACAGAGGCATGTGATCGAGTGTGGGTGATTCCACCAGATCGCACAATTCTTGTCAATTGGCATTGGACCGGCTTTTCTGTCGTTTGGGTACCTTATGTCCGTGTTTGAAACTTTGAGATTATCCCGACAACCGAGAGTCGCCAATGTGTCAAAGATGTACATTATGGCTTGAAGTGATCAACCACAGATCAAATGCATGAAAATTTCTAAAAGTTACTCGGTAGATCATGATGCGCTAATATCGTGCCAGAGTGAAATTAACCGTGATTTGAGATCGAATTCAGAAATTGGAAGTCTTGGTGTGTCACAAATCATTTTAGGAACATTAGCTCATCTTCGGAAAATTTTTCATGCAAACCGAGTTTTTTTAGCAAAATAATCAAATTATGGCTAATTTGGTTTGGAAAATTGGTAGGCCCACTTTTGGTTATACTTTTGAGATCTAAGATGGTTCTATGGTCAAGTGATTATGTGAATTGAAGTGTGGTGATATTGGATTAATTTTGCAGACTTCAATTTGGCACAATTGGAAGTGGATTGAATGGAATTGAAGAATGTGATGCACAAAGTTTAAAAATTGGTATGCCATGGCGGAAAATGAAATTAAACCTATTGGAATATTGTTGTGGGAGAAATTGAGATAGTGGAGTATGACATCACTGGTGTGGGGCAAGAATGGCTAGGATGTGGACAAGTGGAGGGTGGAGATTGAACCAACTTCATTTTCAACCTCTTGCTTCTTGGAGTTTGAAAGGAGGAGAGAGAAGGGGGAGCTCGACCGAACCAGCTAGCCGACCGAACGCCGCATGCCTCCGCCGTTCGTTGCCCGCACGCCATCGTCACTGCTGCCACGCGTCTCCGCCTCTCGCCGTCGTCGTCCCTGCTCACCCTCGTCTCTAGCAGCTTCACAAGCCAGCACAGGCCGCGATTCAGCCACCTCCGGCCACCGTGAGGCCCCGCCTGGTCGCCACCTCACCCGTCCGAGCCACCGTCGAGCCGCCGCCCGTTCTCGCCCAACCGACACCGGAATCTTCTCCTTCGACCCTCAAATAGCAGCCAAGAAAATGGGTATGGCAGCCTGATTTTGGCCTGTTTTGGCCGGTTTCCCGAGCCCGGATGCTCAACCTGCCTTGAGGAAAGTCGATCCTCACGTCGATCCCGTCATTTTGGTTCGCTCGGCTCGCTAATTGGGTGAGTTTAGCTCACTAAATCTTGATTAGAAGGTTAATGGTGTCCTAAGTGTGCTTAGTCTAAGTTAAGTAAGTTTAGGTGGTTAGTTAGTTTAATTGGTTGGTGATTCGATTAAGGTGTTTAATTAAGTTAAAGTGTGTTTAGTTTAAAATTAAGTAGGTTTATTTTTAATATAAGCCTTGATGTGACATAATAGGTTTTATTTTGATTTACTTAAATGTTTCGAAATTCTGGAATTTAATAATATATTATATTCCGAAATTATTAAAATATTATTTATTTATAAAAAAAAATTTCGAAAAATTATTTTTGACCTCAATTGCTTAAAATTTCGTACTGATCGCTACTATGTATTTAGAATTTGAATTTGATGAATGGATGTGACAAATTGAGTGTTGATTGTGATAAATAGAGATTTTATTCATGAAAATCCAAGTGTTGGGTTTTGATGCAAAAATTGAATTTATAAGAATTATTATTGTAATTGGAGTATATGAATGAAATGCGGAGTGTCCGGGGGTCAGTATTGATTTGTCGTGTGCTGGTGGAAAGACTCGGTCGCAGTAGTGGCTAGGCCAACTAGACCTGTTTTCCTTTTGGATCACCGTCAACGTAGTGATGAGGCTCGGTTGCAGTAGTGGCTAGGCCAATTGGACCTGTTTTCCTTTTGGATTGCCGTCAGCGTAGTGACGTGGCTCGGGTCGCAGTAGAGGCTAGGCCAATTGGACCTATGCTCCTTTGGGAATGCCGTCGACGTAGTGACGAAGCCGCGCTCCAAGGGGGGAGGCGATACCTGGCATTAATGTCAGTAGATAGCTAAACTGCTAGTAAGCTATGCCCTTATGTGGTAGTGAAGAATAATTGGAATGCGTGTCGAGTGCGATTGTGGTTTATATGAAAGGGTTGGGGTTCCAATTGTTGAATTCTTATTACTGCCTAAGACTGTGTGATACAAATTGTGCTAACCTGCAGGAAGGAAGTAAGATGATGTAAGTCTTCTGTGTGATGTGGCTAGGCCACTCGGGGTGTATTTTCTTTCTAATAGGGGTTTAGAGGGTTGAACTTGCTGAGACGATGTCTCACCCCGTTGTGGGCCAAAATTTCAGGTCCCTAGATGGCGGTCGTGGATGACCCGAAGCTATGGAGTCTGGAAAGTTGGAAACTGAAGGATCGGTGAACGTGTCCTGCTAGTTGGTTTTAGGATAGTTCCCCTTTTGTCGAACTGGTCTATTTTGTAGACAGTCCGGTGTTGTATTTAAACCTATGTGTTTATAATTGACTATTTGGTATTGTGATTGATTGCCTGCTTTTCTATCCCGTGAGTTTTTGTTAGGGGTTTTATAATACGTTTCCGCATGTGCATTAAAGAACTGATTGGGTTGGCGACTTAACCTGGGAACGTCGCATTTGAATGACCATAGTGGGATGTTGGCACGCTTGGGGTTCGGGGCGTGACACCGCAACCCAATGTTCTTGACTTGGATTTGACAGATATCTTCCAAGAGTATTCACAGCAAAAGCAATATCGGGTTTGGTACATACTTGTGCATACATAAAACTGCCAACTGAACTAGCATATGGAACATTCTTCATGACTTCTTTTTCAATATCATTCTTAGGGCATTGTTCTATACTCAATTTATCTCCTTTCACAACAGGAGCATCACCTGACTTGCAGGTTTGCATATTGAATCTTTTCAAAACACGATCTATATAATTTTTCTGAGATAACCCCAGAACCTTCTTAGATCTGTCATGATGAATCTCAATGCCTACAACAAAAGAGGCTTCCCCAAAATCTTTCATATCAAACTTTGTAGATAGAAAAATTGTTGTGTCATTCAAGAGATCAACATCACTGCTAGCAAGTAAAATGTCATCTACATAAAGTACTAAGAAAATATATTTACTCCCACTTACTTTCATGTAGATGCATTGGTCAAACTTGTTTTCTTCAAAGCCAAACGATCTCACAACTTTATGAAATTTTAAGTACCATTGACGTGCTGCTTGTTTAAGACCATAGATGGACCTTTGAAGTTTGCACACGGTATGCTCCTTTCCGGCTTCTTTAAACCCTTCAGGTTGTTGCATATATACTTCTTCATCCAGATCTCCATTTAGAAAAGGCTGTCTTAACATCCTTGGTGAAGCTCTAAATCAAAATGAGCCACCAATGCCATGATTATCCGAAAAGAGTCTTTAGTGGACACCGAGGAAAAGACTTCAGTATAATCAATGCCTTCTCTCTGTGTGTACCCTTTTGTGACTAACCTTGCCTTGAATCTCTCTATGTTGCCTTTATTGTCTTTCTTGGTTTTGAATACCCATTTGCAGCCGATTGGTTTATGCCCATCAGGTAAATTAACAAGTTTCCATACTTGATTAGTTGACATGGAAATCATCTCGTCATTCATCGCTCCTAACCATTTATCTGCCTAATCACTATTAAGAGCTTCTTTGAAAGTCGTCGGATCAACTATACTTCCAATGTCAAAATCAGCTTCTCCAAGATAGACATGGTAATCATTTAGAGGTGTTGGTCTTCTTTGTCGCTATGATCTTCGCACAGGCATTTCTGGAGCTGCATCATTCATCTGGGGAATTTCATTTGTAATGGGAGGATCTACCGTCATATTTTTGGTATTTGCTTCTTGCTGAATTTCCACTCTGCTGGGATCTCACATAGAATCATCATGCAAGATGGGCAATGAAATAAAGACCGTTTTGTTTGGTTCTTCCCTTTCAAAAGATTGAGAAGAACTCTTTTCAGCAACATCTAATTCTAGGAATTTGGCAGTTTGAGATTCAACGATTCTAGTGCCTTGAGTAGGACAATAGAATCTATACCCTTTAGAATGATCAGGATATCCAATAAAGTAACATCTAGTAGTCCTGATTCGGTCTTCTTCCGAGAAGAATCATAAATTTTCACCTCTCGCGGACAACCCCAAACTCGTAAATGATTCAAGCTTGGTTTCCTCCATGTCCACAATTCAAAAAGTGTTTTCGGCACCGATTTACTAGGTACACGATTCAAAATATAAGTTGTTGTTTTAATCGCATCACCCCATAAGTATTTAGGCAAATTAGAACTGCCCATCATACTTCGTTTTATCTCAATGAGTGTACAATTTCGCTATTTAGCTACACTATTCTGTTCAGGACTCCTGGGCATTGTATATTGAGCGACAATACCACAGTCCTGCAAATATTTTGCAAACAGTCCCTTTTGCTGTCTAGCCTCAGTATATCGCCCATAATACTCACCACCGCGATCAGACCTAACAATCTTGATAATTTTTCCCAATTGTTTCTCAACTTCAGTATGAAACACTTTGAACATTTCAAGAGCATCAGTCTTCTCCTTAATTAGATAAACATAATAATAACGGGAGAAATCATCAATGAACGTGATGAAGTACTTATTTCCACACAAGGTGGTTGAGTATGGCCCACTAATATCAGTATGAATTATCTCCAATAGATTTTGATTGCGAGTAGCGCCTTTCTTCTTGATTTTAGTTAATTTTCCCCTCACACAATCAATACAAGTCTCAGTATCATCTGAGTCAAGAGGAGGAAGAATATCAGCCTTGATAAGTCGCTTTACCCTTTCTTTTGAGATATGCCCTAATTGCTTATGCCATAGCAATGAAGATTTATCTTTGATTAAAGATCTCTTAGCAACAACACTCTCGACATTGAAAAAACAATACGGTCTATCGGGAGATAAGGATAATCGATATAATCCATCAAACAAAACACAATTCCCAATAATTTTGGAATCATAACTGAAATCCACTCTTTTATTCGCAAAATGAAGATAATATCCAGCTTTGTCAAGCGAAGAAAGAGATACTAAGTTTCCCCTAAAATTAGGAACATAAAAGACATTGTTCAAGACAAGCTGAAAACCATAATCTAAATTCAAAACAATTGTCCCTATGCGCTCCACATCAACTCTTGTATTGTTTCCAACTTTAAGCTTTGACTTCCTCAGACTTGGATTCCTTAGATTTGTGAGACCCTGTAAGGTAGAAGTCACATGAACAGTAGCACCAAAATCAAGCCACCAAGAATCCAAAGGAACATCAACCAAATTTGATTCAAAGCAAACCAACAACTCACCTTGGTGACTTTCTTTTCTTGCTTTTAGCCAAGCTTGGAATTTGTAGCAATTGGCTCTCTTGTGACCTTGCTTCTTGCAGTGAAAACATTTAAAATCCTTATCTCCATTTCTCCCATAGTTCCTATTTTTCTTAAAGTCTTGCCCTTTCTTTGGATCACGAGCATTTAACCCTTTAGGCTTCCATTTGCCTCTAGACGAACTCAACTTGGCATTGGTAGTTAAGTGGGCGGACTCATATTTTTCCTTCTTTAACTTCTCTTCCTCAGTCACACACTTAGTAATCAAGGCATTAATGCTCCATGTCTCATTCTGAGCACTATAAGCAGTCTTAATTTGGCTAAATTCAACTGGTAAAACATTTAAGGCGTGATGTACAATATAATTTTCAGAAAGAACAATTTCATGGGCCTTAAGCTTGGACTGAATGTGGGCCATCTTCAGTATAAATTCTCTAACACCCATAGCAGCATCTTATCTCATGTTCGTTAACTCACTCGACAAGTTCCCAGCTTCAACCTTATCTGAGACTCTATATCTTTCTCCCACTGCTTCAAGGAACTGTCTCTCATTTGTATCTTCCGGCAAACCACTAATAAGATGCTTAGCAACGGACCTCTTCATAGCAATGAGGCTCAATCGGTTAGATTTTTCCCATCTAGCATAATAACCTTTTGATCTCAGATTTTGATCATTGGGCCCGCGGGTTCATCCTCACGTAGAGCCAAGTCCATATCAACGATGCCCAAAGCAAACTCTATATCTTGCTTCCATCTCTTAAAGTTTGATCCAGTTGACATTTCAACCGTGGTATTGTTGTTATTTATAGCAAACATAACTGTTTAACACACATAATGCAATAAGATCAATTATGAGCAATAAGTAACTCAACAAAAATAATTAGTACATCATAAACTCCCCTTTGGATAGAGTGTATAATGCACCAATATTTTTCCCAGCATGAAATTTATAACGCAACAACAAGGAGAATTATATATAATTGTCAAGTATCCATCCCCATTGGGCAGACAAATCCTTTAAATTATACATCTCCATAATATTAATATAGAGGGGAATTACATATAATTTTCAAAACATTTATCCCCTTTGGGCAGATAAATATTTTTCAATTATACATCCCCATCTTTTAAATATGGGAATTAAACTTCATGCTATTTTCCAAATTAATATACACAATAACTCCCTTTGGGCGAATAATTGTATATATTAATCTTTTATCAATAGGGAACTTCAAAATTTATGCCCAAAATTCATCAAACAATATGAACACTTTACAACATGTGCTTCCAATGATCAAATTGCACTTTTTCAAACGAAAATTTTTTCCACAATTTTTTATTATTATTTTGTTATTGTTATAATATTATAATAATATTATTTAAATATTTCGGACTCCCGCGGGCCCAGGACCCGCAAGCAGCCCTAATCAGACCGCGGGCCAGACCCGTGAGTCCTAAACCCTCGCACGGCCCACTCCTTTTAAATTGAGAATGGCCCATGTAATGGAGAAGCCCATCTGCCTTTTTTAATTTAAAAAAAAAAAAAGGCCCATGAAATGGGCTACGAAATTAGCCTACGAAATTAAAAAAAAATATATGGACAAAAGCCCATATTCAGGCCCAGGCCCAGCTGGAGGTCTTCTTCAACCTCTAGCCGGGTCACGAATTTGCAGCAAACCGGGTCATATAACCCGGTTTCGACCCGAAGCTCCGAGGCACAAATTAACATGGTTTTTGATGAAATTTCCTCATGGGTTTTGCTTATAAGATCAATTTAATTAACTATATTTAATTAAACGAAGAAAAACCAACTAAATCCACCACATACAAGCTTCAAAGTTTCGGATCTAAACCTCCCATGGCCGAAAATTCGGTTTTCTTAAATTTAAACCTTAAAAACTCAATTTAATACAACAAAAGGATACTAAAACAAATATATAACAATACCCATACAACGATTTGCAACGAACAACAATCAATTGTAAGTAATTTGAAAATTCTAGAACTTTTTCATGCATAAACCCTAGAATTTCAAATTTAGAATTCTCTCTCAATTCTAAGCGGAATTATGCAAATTATATATGGTTGGAAAGATCTCGACATGTAGAACAAAAGGCCTATGGTTTCGGGATCAATCAAGCAATAAATTTACACGAAAAAATAATGCCTATATTTGGCTCAAAGAGGAAAATTTCGATTTTGTCCATAAAAAGATAAAATTTGGATTCTACAATCATATATGATTGGCTCTGATACCACATGTAGCAAATTTATTCACATAAATAACTAATCAATCATGAAAAACATATCCATATATGATTGTAAAACACCGAGATCAATAAATATAGCGGAATTAAAGCGTACCTATTTGAGCTATTGCTTTACTTAAAGAAAAGTAGATAACTCTGACAATCAGGGATCTATTAGAATACGAGATCTTCCTCTTTATAACCTATTTCAGTATAGTAGCTTTCAATGGGATTAAAGTCAGTGATAGGTATAACCTACCATTTTTATAGGTTAGAGAGGGGACCTAGCAAATCTTAATCAACAGCGTGTCAACTGGACCCTTCCCATTACGGGCTTCAGTTAAACACAATTGCCTACACTTTGTTGCTCAACTAGGCCCGTTATCAATAAATGCCGATACCCAATTCAATAAGATCACTGTAGGGTTTATCAAATATTGGAATATCCATTAACCCGATTATTTAAAATAGAAAATCAATTAATTAATGTAAGTCCATAGTATAGGAAATTTCCAACACACCAATGACATTTTCTTCCTCTGAGATCTCTGAGAGGGTGACCAGGGGCTTCTTCCTTGCAGCAGACCTTTTTTCTGGGTTCTTTCCACCTTCACTGGCACATTAAAGCGAGACGGACAAATAAAGAACTCGAATTGAATTGAGAGAGAGAGAAGGTCAAACTTTTGAGTGGAACCTATATATACCATAGGAGACGCAACATGCCATGAACATAATAGGTAATTTGCTGTGGCAGGAAATACCAAATAAGTGGCAAAATAATATACCTAAAACAATGTCGAGTAATGAAATCAATAGTAGGAAAGATCTTTTACCCTATACACCAATTACAAGAATACATGACTGGATGTGGAACTACTGCTTATAGAGTCTACCAATTACATTGAAGATGTTGCTACTCCTAGGATAGATCAGACGGATAGTCCAAGGGTTTCATCGTGTATTTTAGATACGACCAATTATGTTGTTTCATCGTCTAATTTACCTCTCTATCTAGTCAATGTCAATCATATCAATATGGTCCAAATTTCAAGAGGCACCAATGATCTTGGCTCACCATCTCTCTTACGTAATGAGCCGATTCCATCTGAGGATCGTAACTCTACTCAAATTGCCCAAGCATGGCCAATTGAAGTGAACATTTGCTTGTGTTTTATAAGAAAGTACGAACTATGCTTGTCATGATTCGTTGCCATCCAACTATTATGAGTAGGGTCAATCCAGTAACGTGCTTTGTACGAGTTGAAATCATCAAAGACATCGCTGTTATGTTCCTTTAACAGAAAGGGATGCTTTATGACGCCATAGTAGAACAAGAAATCTTTTTTTTTTTTTTGTAAAGGTAAGTAATATATTGATTTTGCAAGAAAGAATACAAGAGGGAGGCTTGGCACCAACAAAAACAGACACTCAAGAAGACAAAAGTCTAGAACGAGTGTAAGGGTGCCATGGTTCCCAGAAAAAAGGAGCAACAACAACAAAAGGAAATAAAAGACTTTAGTGATCCGATTGAAATCTTACAGATGCCTTATCGCAAAAAACTTATGTAATCCGATTGAACAACTCAGGACTATCAACGGGAAAAGCAACACTTTAGTGATTTTTTTTTTTTTAAAGGAATTAATAGTGACCTAACCTTTCATTCCATTAAGTTAACAAGAGAAATAGAGAGCCACAACAAAAATAATGATCGCACAGTGAGCCAAACAAACTCAAAACCCAAGAGTGACTCGAGCATTTTTACATCACCTTTGATTACATATGCTGAAATCTGCCAAGATTGGCCCATTTTCCCATGCAAATTCTGGTGCGAATAAAGTTAGTAATGGATCTTCGATCTTCATGCTAGGAGGTTAGTGGAAAGGCGTAAAAGAAGAAATCCTCATCACTTTGGTTTTTGACTATTTTCAGGATCATTTATTGCCTGTCCTTAGAATAGGGTCATGAAAGTATGAGTGTTCCCCCTCCTTCGGCTGTTAGAATAAGGGAGAACAGGTGTGGGTTAAACTAGATCATAATAGTAGCCAAAAACTCCATTCTCTAAAGTCCTAAAGCAACTAGTTTATATGTATCGGACTGAGCAGAACAACCTTCACGGCGGCATTCCGAGCATGACGGAACTTCATCTTCCTAGTATTAATTTTGTTCCTCCGAAATCTATTTGCCCTCAAAGAGTTCTAGAGGTTACCGATTCCATTTTATCTAGGAACAGAGCATTCGACCCGAATTAGCAGAGATGGCATAGTTCGGGAGGGGTCTTGTCATGGTTTGTATGAAATTGGAGTAGCATGCGACATTGGCAAGCCATGAGAAATGATGAGCATTGCCGGAATGCAGCTCGATTCTGTTCTATGTGGGATGGGTTCGATGCAGCTGGTTTACAAGGATCAATATTGATAATATTGAAAAGCCGAACTAAGCCATCCAAAATGGGCTTTTGTTCGGCTAATCCAGGATTTAAATGTCGTCTTTGTTGTTTCAATAAAAATGTACTCATGTATGTCTAGACAAATGACTCAATTTTGTGAGCATTTAAGATTTGGAATGGAGACGAAGGAGATCGGTCACAAAGTGTCAAGTTTCTGTTATGCTATTGAAATCGTGTACTAAGGCAATGGAAATGGGTAGACATGGATCGTAACTTGCGCGAGGTGCGCAACGAAGAAACTCAATTCCATCAATGTTCCAAGAGATTAGACCTTTTTATAATTGAGAACATAACGAATCAATACTGGAGAACCTAATTTACTCTAAAAAAAAATCATGAAAAAGTAAATAGTATCAATGAAACTATAAAGGATAGTACCCAGAACCCAATCAAATAATTATTTAAAAGGAAATGACATCATCTAAAATGTTCAAGGGACCCGAAAAACTACAAATAGAACAAAATCCTAAATTTGGATGATTCTCTAATCCCCGTCGTTCCCTCCCAAATAATAAATATCCAAGCCTGAATTGGGAAGTCGCTAAAGATGATCATACTTTTCCGCGCTACAATATATAAAATAGACTCCAATGTGGTTTGAATAGAGACAAGGTAGTCTTCCATTTGGTCGAAATCTAGAGACAGATCATGGTTACCTATGATTCTGCAATTCAGGAGGAAACCTTGTCATCTTGAAATCTCACTCTAAGAATTGGTTTCCGTAAGTTCGTTTCGCCAGCAAATTTAACAACAATGTCGACGATCACACTAGGAACTCAAAACTAAGCATTAAGTACAATAACTCATAATTGATCGAAAAGCATAAGGTCGTTTTAACTGGGAGATTGGCAAATTCAAATATCAACAGAGAATATAAAATTTGAATCTTCCTGAAAGTATGACAAACATGGTTCTTTAGAGAGACAATGCCCAGCCTCTCAGTCCTAGCGATAATCAGTAAAGGCCAATGGTGAGCTTAGCACGGACATGATAAGAGTGCAGCACTCGATCCTTTTTAGAACACACGTAGCATGCTCAAATCCATATGTCCCAAGTGCAGTCGCCTCAATTCATGAGCTAGGGACGGGCCATCCGGCTCGGAGCCGAAGTCCACGAAGAAATCCGGCTTAATTTTGAGGCCGCCTTTCTCGGTGTCGACGTCAGTCTGCAGCATGTGCGATCCTGTCTCCATCAGTTGAGAATAATGGTGCCCAAAGAAGAAACAAATTGCCTCGGAGAATAATAAACCTGATGCAACAAATTTCTGTGTTAACATAATGTCCTTTGGATTTCCAGTTGTCCCACTGTTGTAGATAAGCGTAGCAACATCATCAGAGCTAGAGAAAGTGTTCGCAAAACACAATAAAAAAACACGATACTGCTCAAAAACTCAAAATGAACTAGCCCGCTACTTTTCTACTCCGTTACCTTACCATATATATCAAAATCGATTTGCTTTAATACAATTGAAATCATAAGAGAGGAAGAGACAAGTTTAAAGAGTAAATCTAGTTCCCTGCTCATGTGAGAGTATTTGCAAAAGATTTGCACGTGTCTTAGGGAAAATATATAAGAATAGGTTAACTTTTTTATCATCTTCACTATCCCTTCTCTAATCTTTCCATCTCCTGCATCTTCATTGTATTAGCCTCATTGCACCGTACTTACAAAAGGCATGTATAAAACAGCTGTTATGATACACTTCATAACATGAGAAGAAATCCGAAGAGGAGCAGAAAAGAAGCCCAAAACAAAAATAGATTGAATAAATATTATACCTCAATCAAATGGCATTCCGTCAAGTGGATTAATAACGCCTTCCGCAATGCCTTTGGCCACATCACTCTGTATCCATGTATTTTCTAGTTAAGGTACATCATTCAAGCTAATATAAAATGGATATAATAAATTGAACAGTTACTTGAAAAGGATATGGTCCTAAGAAGGAAAAATCATTGCCAACATCCTCGGGTAAACTAGACCGAAGTTCATCCTCGGATAATCCAGACAAAAGTACGGTGGATTCACAAATGGGATCATAGACCCTTTGATGCTTGAAAGTGAGCATCGCCTTTTGGAATGCCGTCTCATAACCTGCGTAAACTGAAGCTGAAGCACTTTCTTTCAAGTGCTCAATCACCTGTATCCAATGAATGGTGGAATTACAAAAAAATAGACAGAAAAGGTTTTCCGATGATTGAATTCTTATATAACAAATATATGCTTACTTTATCATAAGTTTTGTAAATTTGGAACTTCTCTAGCGCGATGTGCCAATTCATGTTATCGAGTGGCCGCAAATAGTCACAACCGCTCAATACACACAGTTCAAGAAATGTTCGCTGAGTAAACCCATTAAGTTTTGGATGCTCCAATAACTTGGAGTACTTGAACTCATGACCTCGTCCAGAACCATCCATTCGGAAGATTATCTGAAAAATAAAACATATGCAACAACAGAAAACACTCAAGGTCGAAAAGGCTATATTTTTCTAGAGATTGTGTGTTGAGATGGATAAAATATAGTAAGAAGCAGCACAGATAACTCACTCTAGGACAGCCAAATGCTACAAGATCCGCATTGCTCGTAAGTATAGCATTTACTCGTCCACGAATTGCCAAAAAAGCCATTTGAGCATCCGCTTCGTAAGGGGCAACAACATAAGAAATGTTCTGCTCCTTCAAGAATTTCTACATGCAACCATACCAATCAAAATGCGATAAATTCATCTGATAACTTTAGCTTACTTTAACCACACATTGCATGACCTGGTTCATACCTTGATTAGCTTATGTACTATTAAAGGGGTGATGTTTACTGCATTTTTGTAATGCCTAACAGCAGCAACAGCATTTCCTTCTAACTCAAGCTGACGAGCCTTAGCAAGAGATTTGTCCCTAAACCTACATTTGCAAGGCGGGTTTGAGCTCAAAGGTAAGTGATTCTGCCAAAGAGCTAAAAAAACATACTCTTTACGCTTTCTCTTTTCGTCACTCTTCATCGGGAGCTCACATCCATCAAAAACAATATACGGTTCAATATTTTTACGCCGGAGCAATTCTACTCTCTTCATGAAGAACTCGATGTGCCTGAAAATCAAACACCAAGGGCGTGAATGCACCTGAAGTAGGACATCTCATAATAGAAGAACATAAACCATTTCGGCATTATGGGCCTTCGTGTGTTTATTGTGAGCATAACTAAATGAAAACACTTCCTAGGCCAACTATAATTCTCCCAGCTGATTTCACAACGCACGGAACATTCTTACTCAAACATAAAGTTGAATCGGCGATTGGTAATCTTTCAATTTCAAATTCAGGAATTTCACTTCCAAATTACCAACTACGGCACTTTTGACCATCAAAGTCACGGGGCAGGAAAACATATCAAGCAAAGTCACCAACGAATTAAGAAGAGTCAACTCATACCGCTTTCTCTATATATGCTGAGACCGATCGAAACAACCACCCACATTGAAAAGATATGCTTTGTGGACCTGCTGTAACTATTAAGTTTCGTGTCAAAACTGCCGCGGGTTGTAAAATTGAAGAAAATAAGCAGCAGTTAAAGCAATAATTTCGAATGGCTTGTTTTATCATTACGTTGCATTCTTGTGACAACCGTTGGGTTGTCCACATATGGTGTGGAACTCACTCGGCTAGAAAATTTAGTGCTGTGACTCAAAAACTCCAACTCCTCGGATTAAGTGAAGAAGCTGATGACAACACATAGGCTTTCTAAGTTTGTCAGCCGCATCCAAACCCACTAAGGGCAAGAGTATAGTTAAACTCACATCGCTAGATCGACGCATGGCCTGGACAACATTTGATATAAAACCTACACACAGGCATCAACAGCTGATATGATTACGATTCAATTCTTCACCCATTGACCAAACGGGCAATGCAAATCAAATTATGACCAAGCAGGCTTTTTCAATCTAACAGGGACTTTATCCAGCTCCACATACACAAAAGAAACTAAACGGCAAACGGCAAACGGCAAACAAAACTTACTTGATGGTGGGAAGATTGTCACATAGCTCCTTGCTGCAGAGTATGGCACCCTGGTAGAGCCAGTTATAACCGTCCACGGCCACGGTGCAGCCCTCCAGTTTACTGATGTTGATGTCTATTAACACATTCCCAAGGAAAGTAAATAGGAATTTTACCCCCATTTCCTATCACAAAGAAAGAGAGAGTGAGGACCGAGCCACAGTCAAAAGAGAGATCAAAGAAAGAGAGAGTGAGGACCGAGCCACAGTCAAAAGAGAGATCAAGAGAGGGCTTATTTTTTAGGTGGAGGGAATCAGAGTCGAGAGGGCTGTCCAGTATTCCCTGTGCAGTCTTCTCGTATTCCTGTCACAAAGAGAGAGTGAGAACGCTGAGAGAGAGCCAATGTTGGAGCAGCATGAAATTGCGCTCGACCGGAGATGAGGCGGCCGCAATACCATCACGCACCAAAGACAGAGTGGCAAGCAAGGGGCTAGCGCTGAGAAAGCGTAGAGCGCATAGCGCAGAAAGCGGGCGCAGAACGCATAGCGCACAAAGCGGGCGCAGAGAGAGAGCACGGCGAGAGGGCCAAGAGGGTGCTGAGAGAGACAGATAGACAGACATACAGAGAGTGTACGGCGAGAGGCGGAGCTACGGCGAGAGGCGGAGCTGAGAGAGCGGTGAGAGGCGGAGCTGAGAGACGGAGCCGAGAGTCTCGCCGAGAGAACGCCAAGGGCGGAGAGAGAGGAAGAGGGTTTCGTCGAATTTTTTTCAATTACGATGAATGAGCGGCGAAGAAGAGCAACGGTCGCGCAAAGGGACGTGCCCGGGTGCGGGTTTCAGCATGCTCGGGTGCTCAAACTGCCAATCAGAGTGTGACACCTGTCCGTAAAGTTAGGTGGAGTTAAAAACCCTGGCGCAGGAGAAAGGCTTCCTTTACATTCTCTTTACCTTCTTTCTTCCTCCTCCTCCGACGCTAATCCAAAGTAACTTCCCGTCTAGCGCTTCCTTTACCTTCTCTTTACCTTCTTTCTTCCTCCTCCTCCGACGCTAATCCAAAGTACCTTCCCGTCTAGCGCTTCCTCCGACGGCCGTCGCTCCTCCCGACACGGCCTTTCTCTCTCCACTCGACGGCTTCATCCTCAGATCTACATTCTCTCGGCGCACTCCCGCGACGTCTTTCTTCCCAAATTGCGCTCTCTCCCGACGGCCGATTTCGCTCGCCTCTCTCCGTCCCTCGACTCGCGACGAGAAGCAATCGCTCCGCCTTCGATGACTTGCTTTCTTCTCTGCTCGAAGCGGTCCCTCGAGAAGCCCTAAATTTGCGATCGCAAGTCAGGTTCGATTTCCTCGAGAGCTCAGGTTGTTTTTAACTTTAACTTTTTCTTTTTCTTGTCGCCTTTGAAATTTGGCTTTAAATTAGTGTCAAACACCTGAAACCTTTTCAAAACATGCAAAAATTGACATATAAAATAACTCTCTTTCAAACTTTTGGGGGAAAGAAAATATTTCTCCTTTCTAAACTAAATAATTAGGTTGGGTTACGCAAATTTATGATCTTCTGGGGTTGAGGGGCATAAAAGCATCTGGACCCAAACTGTCTGCTTATCGTAATTATTGTAAGAAGAAATTAACAATATATGTCATAGCAGCACCTCAAAATCGAGATAGTCCAATAAATGTCACAACAACATAATTGCCATCAACGATGCCAGAGACTTGAAGCAAGCTTCACCTCACTAGTCACTGTTATGCCAATCATTTTAGAACAAAAGAAAGGGATACATGAACAACAGAAAGATGCGCAAAGCTAGACATGAAGTAAGACAATTCCAATAAATCAAGCCTTGAAAATCAACTTTTGATTAACAGAAAGTGCGCAACATAGTTTTGAGCATGATTTTGGGACCCCAAGAACATAGCAAGCTCCAAAAACTAATTTATCTCCTCTTAAAGCTGTGCTCTAACTGGTTTCAGCCGCCAAAGTCATCAGGCTTACAACTTAAGTACCACATAGTATGTAGAGAGTTACTTGCGTAGATCCGAAATCCATTTCATATATATTAACAGGCAAATTCACTTCACAAATACAATGAACATGGGAAGTAAAACATACCGTAGCCTTGAGGATACGCAAAATCTTGCTCCCCGTGACGCTCTCACCTGGGCAATCCCGTGAGAGTCATGAAGAATGACACCAATCCACGTCGGCGTCAATCCCGTGAGGATTCGGTATCGCAGTTGGTTGCTGCGGCGGCGGAGGCTGGCCGCGGCCGCTGCCGGAGGGGCGGAAGCGCGGCGGCTGCCCGTACATGTGGGAGGGGGAGAGGGGGTCGGAGAGACGGCGGAGAGAGAGCGGGGCTGGGAGGGTTCATCGGAGGTCTTGCTTGTATTTATCGGGTTCGGATTAGGCGGTGTTTTGCGCACCCGAGTTTCCGTTTTATAAGGTGAAGTAAAAACAAAGTAAAAACCCAAAATTATAGGGTTAATACCACCAAAAAAAATATCCTGAACTGTAGATTTGGGATAAATTTATTTTTTATTATAAATATTTCAAATCAATATATTTATAATAAATTTACCTTAAATTAATTTTTAATCATTAAAAAATAAAACTTCAAATTAATATATTCATCACAAATTCACTCTCCGTTAATTTGGATTAATACCATAAATATCAAAAGTCAATACACACGGTACATCCATCAATTATAACCCGACACTCAACTCAATAATTTCATAGTAAATTTTAACGAAAATTAACTGAGGTTGGAATTATTGTTCTGCCAAGGATATTACGCGCAATTCTCGGGGCGAGACAGCATAATGTGTTTTTTTTCTTTTTGGGTCGGTAAGACAGCACATATAAAGCCAATTCACAGGTGCCAATTTCTAGGGTTCGGGAAACGCAAGCCTACACGCCCGCTCGCTCTCTCTCGCTTCGGCGTACGCCTCCGCCCAGCTGCCGGACTCCACCGCTCGACCGCTGCGTACGCCGGCGAGCCCCCCCGCCTCCGCCCGGCTCCGTCGACGGCCTCGTGAGCTCTCGAGAAAGCCACGCCTACGGCCAATAGCCGACCCAATCGACCTCAACCGAGATCCTCCCAGGTAAAAACGCCTCTTTTGAGTCTTGAATTATTGTTGTTGTTGCGTGGCTTTTACTGAACGCTTGTTACTCAAAACCTTGCCGATGAACAGGCTGCTGTGGCTATTTGCCGAAACTAATGGCTGAAAGTTTACCCGAAACTATTCTCATCGACATACTCTTGAGGGTTCCGGCCGAGTCGTTGGTGCGATCCAAATTCGTCTGCAAACGGTGGCGGTCTCTAATCTCTGACCCAGGCTTCGCCCAGTCGCATCTGCAGAGGCTCAAGGCAGGGGATTTAATTCCTAGCCAGAGAATTTTCATTGGCTGCGGTTACCGCAGCCATGAGGCCATAGACTACGAAGGGCTCGACGCCAGTGAGGGTCGCGTGGTGGTACCACATAAGATCGAAATGATCAAATCTGGCAGCGATTGCCAGATCGTGGGGTCCTGTGATGGCCTGGTTTGTTTTCTTGTCTCTGGCATTTTTCTCATCTATAACCCGACCACCAGGAATATAGGGGAGTTGCCGTCTTCCAATCTCGAGGAAGATTGTCAGTTTCTTGACCGTCACAATGAGTCATTCTATGGATTCGGATATGACCCTCGATCTGATGACTACATAATAGTAGAGGGCATCCACGAATATGCATATGAATTTTGGGTGGCGGCAATATGTTCGCTTAAGTCCGGTTCTTGGAGAAGGATATATTTCCCGATCGAAGAAATCAGAGAAAGCGGTCTCGATATTAATGGCAACGGTGTTTATTGGAACGGGGCCTTACACTGGCGTGTCTATGAGTGGGGCAAGACTGGGATTATGTCACTTGATTTGTTGGAAGAGAAATTCCAGCGGGTGCTTTCGGCCCCTGAAGTTGATGGGGATGGACTTTCCCAGGGACTCGGGATTCATGGGACTAGTCTGTTCATATATAGCGGCTGCAATGATAACCGCATCCACACATGGATAACGGATGAGTATGGGAGAGGAAGATCATGGACAAAATGGTTCAGTGTTGATTGCCTACCTGTCTCTAGGCATACTACCCCCCTTGTGTACACAAGGAGTGGAAAAATCGTTTTTTTGATAAATGTGAACCAGGTGATTCTGTTCAATCCAGAGGATAATACTTACAAAGATTATCCCATAGGAACGGACAGCTTTTTCGGTATCGAATATGCTATCTATTTGGAAACTCTTATTTCTCCCTATCTTGATGGTGCTCCATCAAGAATATGAAGCCTTTAAGGCGTCATGTGATATGCGTTTCTTAATAGCTAAGGGTTCTAAATTATATTAGTATACATTGATATGTATAACGCCATGTCAACATGTCGCATGATATAAATATTTACTTCTTGCATTCATGGATACTTTATTGACTTCTTCATACTTATTTTTAACATGTAATGTAGATCTGTTGCTGTGATGTATGATCGTTGGTTTACTGTAATGATGGTATGCTTTTCAAATTTGTTTATCTCAATGTTGCTTCATCAGAGCTAATATTAAAGAATCGTGGAAGTGGATTGAACTATCTAATTATGTTGCTGGCGTCATATAGTTTGTAGGGATCAACTTATAATAACTGCAAGTTTTGACCGTGGGTGCTGGTGGGGTGTTAATTTAGTGTCTGATGTTAGTTGTAATACGTAATAACCCGGAAAATGCTGCATATATCATTAGCAAGTATCAAAAGAAACTGTCTGGAATAAGAAATTCTTTTTTCGTAGATCATTGCCCAACTATGTCTTAAAAGAATTTGCTTGAAAAATTCATGGTTGAGAAGATTATTGTGTTATAACCCTTATTTTTGGTTAGTGCGTGACATAATTATTCATCTTTTGATGAGGTGCAAGCAATCAGAGTTCATGCCACAAATAACTACTTTGCAACAGCATATCTCGATAATACATACATGGTGTTTTTATGAGTTTTCAACTGGTTTATGTCTTACTCGGGTTTCGGAACTCTCTCTCTCTCTCTCTCTCTCTCTCTCACAGAGAGCGCGAGTGCACGCAATTTTACACGAACATCAACACTTAAACACTAGTCATATTGGTTGTATTATTTGTTATGGTTTTCCAGGCAAAAAAGAAAAAAGAAAAAAAGAATTACATATAATGATTGAGCAAAAAAAGTGCGAGGCTCGTACAGAAACTGCATTTGCTTTGCACTTACAGTGCCTTTTCAACTTGTATATACATATCAACACATATATCATAGTTCAAAAAAAGGCTGATGACTTCTGGTTACAAGGAAAGACCCGCACTTGCTCGACTTTTTCCCCATTTTTCACGTTTCTCCGCAAAACTTTTGTCTATCCATTCTACCGTTCCTTGATTTTATGTTCTCACTTCAAAAGGAGAAATTTCCTACTAGAAAAAATAAGCTACAAGAACAAAATGTTATCCCTGTCCTCGAACAAAAAAACTCCATCTAAAAGCCGTAAGTCGTTCCCCTTTCCCTCTTCTGATGTACCCAAAAAATGGATTAGAAGAATAATCTCTAAATTTCGCGACAAGTAATAAATTTATTGGCACTATTGGTAACTTTTCATATGAAAGAAGCGATTACCAAATTCCAATTCCATGGAATTTATGAGTGGCATGTCCTATCGAGCCACACAATCCTCAGATCATGAATGGATTTGCATTAAGCTGAGAGCAGAATCCCTTCTCATTGGTAAACTAGGATTTGATTCCATCCATTAAATTAAGCCAAACATCTCATCCTTGAGGCACCATCCTGTGAACTTCGTTAAGTAGATCCCATTTGTAGCTTGCCAAGAGGAAACGCCCATCCCGAACACATGACGTTCGGCACAAAGACGACTACGGGATTCACATGACACGTCTCCGAGAAAGAACGAGATGATCGCAAATAACTAGAAGCTGATGAATGACTTTGCATCTTTCCGAGTTTAAGAAGTACTGGTCCATTCATGAAAAGGGTACATTAACATCAACTAATCGTCATCTTCATCAAAGTCAGAATCATCCGTCGGCTTCTCGCTTTCGGAGTCACTCACCACATACCTTGTCTGCTTTCGGTTCACCCTCTGAGGCCTTCCTTTCGGAGGGGCCACCTCGACCACGTCTTCACCATCATTAGACATAGGATTGGATGACATTTCCTCACCTGTGGAGTTGTCAGCCTTACCTTCCCTTCCCAGCAGAGAAGTGCTTTTCTTGTTGAAAGCAGATGCCCTCTTCTTTCGTACTTTCTTTTCTGGCGAAACTCTAGTGCTTTGGGCTGGCTTTAACATCTCGGTCAAGAGCCGTTGGGTCGTTCCCCGAGCCTGCTGCCTGCTGGCTTGACCTTTCTTTGTTGCTGCAGGTGGCTTTCATATCTTCGCAGCAGCAGATGGTTTTCTGCCTCCTTTCTTCTTTGCCACCTCTGCTTCAGAGCCCACTAGCTGGTAGTCATCATCTTCACTGTCACCACCATTTTCTTCCTCTGAAATCTCCGAGAGGGTGACCAGGGCTTCTTCCTTGCGGCAGACCTTTTTTCTGGGTTCTTTCACCTTCACTGGCATTTCAGGCACTTTGTCCCCTAGAGCTGCGTTGCATGGAAAATGTGTTATGCTAGAATCACTGTCACTAGGAAACTACAGGCTACAACAAAAGGATACAGATCTCAAGTAAACTCTGGGCAAATATGGCACGTGTTCCTCAATGCAGCAGGTGAGGTGTTCCTTAATTTTCAGTATCTCATGTAGCCACGGTATCTTTACAATTGGAATTGACTTTTAAGTCGAACAAATAAAAGTCACCCCGGCAAAACCTCTTACCTGACGAATCATCTGGTGAAGATTCAAGGTTATATGCAGCAAGTCTTTCTTTTAAGTCAAGCAACTCAAAATCCTCATCGTCATCTGAAACTGAGGCACTCTTGCTAGACTGTACAAATGAAAACAGAAACGTGAATGTCGTCCAAGACACTTGCCTTGATTTTAATTAGAAGCAAGAAACCAAACACACCTTCAGAGCTGGAGCTTTCCCAGCACCAGCACCACGTTTTGGTTTTGTAACATCAGCACCATTTCCTGAAAAAGAGACGCATCTACTGTCAGTGATTCCAATAACAATAATAATGCAAACAATTTTAAGTTATAACATGAATTCTGTGATAACCTGCTTCCAACGCAATGGTTGATCCTTGAGTGACTTCTGCTTGAGCTTCTGGATTGTTAGCTTTAGTGTCACTCTGGTAAGGCTTTTTTGGTGCCTGTCTAGGAACTTTGGTGCCAGATCCATCTGCTTTGCTTTCTGCCTTTCTCGTTTCCTCTGCTTGGGCATCCATTTTTTCTTGCTCCTGCGTAGCACAGCAGAGAGCATTAATCAAAACAGGAAAAAAAAAATTGGAGTAATGTCAAGAGGGCATAAAAAATCATACATCAAGTTTTTCCTCTAGAGCAGCAAGATCTTTCAACCACAAATTCTCTGGAGTTGCTTTTCTCGGGGCATCGACCTCATCGACAAGCTTATCCTTATCAGCACATAACTCCTGAACTTTCTCGAGGGTCAGTGTGCCAATCGCCATGGAGAGCAGATACTCATAATCACTGGCTTTCACTCCCTTGGTGGCGGCCTATGAGTTCTCTTCTGTTTCATCTGAATCATCTGTTGACCTGGCCACTGCTGTTTCAATTGTTTTAATTTCCTTCCTAAATGGAGTAAAGCCTTTCGCTTGCAGCTCTTGGAGCAAATCTGCCCTCTTTCTATTGCTCACAATGATCTCTCCATGGACAACGCCAAGAATAAACCTAACCTTATTGTCCAACATCAGTAACTTCAACTCCAAGTTTTCCAGCAAAATTTTCTGCAAAGGAGAAATAGAAAAGTACTCATAATATGCTATTTGCAACCAAGTCACATATGAAAAGCCTGGGAGCACAAGTAACTAACTGAAACCATTTCCTCACTTTCACTGAGATTAACCTTTCTTTTCTCATGACACTCGAGCCTCAAGTGGAAAAACTCCTCTAGAACTGCAGAAAGAAAGATGATTAATTTAAAATGAGACATGGATTAGAATACCCTATGTAAGTTATAATCCAACTAAAATATGGGTAATCATGAGCTAAGAAGAAGAATTAGCATACTCTGCTCAGGGCTGTCATATTTCTTAATCATTCCATTTGAGTCAAACAGGTGCATGTTACTCGTGCTGATTGTTGAGGTGAGCTTAAATTTCTTCAGTAAACCCTTTTGCTTTGCTATCACCATGTTCTCCTCTGACAAGATAATTTCAAAATGTACAGTTACATCATCACTGTACTGCCTAAATTCTCACAATTGGCAATTAAACTTTTAGGAAAAAATTCAAAGACAAGATGTGACGCATGAGGTTGGGTTGCTCGAGAGCTCATTACCTTGACAAAAGGGTCCTTTGCTTTATCTTTCTCTCCAGTTGATGATGATTCCAAAACTCCCTGTAATCCTGAGTCCATCGATGTATCAGAAGCTCTGTGATCCTCAGTGTAGTATTGTTGACTTCCTCGATTATCCCACAAACGGTGTAACCGACGCCGGCTTCCTTCGTAGCTGTTTTCTCAATGGTCCCTCTAAATCCGCGATACCAAGGATCCATGGACTCCATCATTTCACCATTCAACAAACGTCTCGAGTTGGCAATAACGTCTCTTGGATTGTAGTTGGTGATGTAAGAACTCCATCCAGTTCCAATTCCTTCACTACCATTGACGAGAACCATAGGTAAGATAGGCATGTACCTGCATTACATGACCAGTATCAGCTAACACCTTCGTATTGGGTCAGATGAATAACAGGTGTACTATAATGAGTAATTACCAAGTTGGTTCAATAGATTGCCCATCTTCATTTAAGTAGTTCAGGAGGTTGTCATCATCCTTCGGGAAGGGGGACCGTGTAATTGGCGAAAGCTTCTTCTATAGGTACCTAGGGCTAGCCTGATCTTTTCCTCCCTGCCAAAATAACATTTTCCTGCAAGTGAAAAGGAAAATTGGAGACAAGCTGATTATTCAGTGAAATATGAAATACTCTCACCATGTTGCGGGTCCCAAGTTCGCCATTCGGCTTGAGAAGGTTAATGTTGTTGCTGCCTACATAATCCTGTGCCATTCCAATTATGGGACTAGCAAGACTTTGCTCGCCATGACGGTACGGTGAACGTTCAGATACATAACCACAAAACTGGGCAACCTTTGCTTCTTTGATGAAATTCCCTTTAAATGAGCAGAAAAGAATTTTCCTTTGTTCTGGCCGGAGGCCATCAACCTTGGAAGGAACTGATCTTTGAAGATCAGCCATAGAAAAAAATATCAGCTCCTTATTAACAAAGTCACTGTACTTGATGAGCTTCTCTTTCTGATCAGGATAAGTACCAGGCTGCGGGGAACAAATTCATAATTCCATTCCGTCACATCTAAAAATGCAACGAGTACTTATATACGGTCTAGTCTAGCGTCACCAACCCAACATTACAAAGATTAAACAAGCACAAAAAACACGATATCTAGTCTTTGAGTTGTTCAGTCCTGTCTAAACGATGGAAGCAGAAAAGATGCAAATCCACCAGAAAACAGTACTTCAAGTTCTTCACAGCTGTGTACATTTTGATCAATCCATGTTTGAAAATGAAGTGCTCACACGAACGTTCATAGAAATGCCATGGCGGAACCAAGCTCAGATACCTATCCCCAGGTACGGCAGGTACAATATCCCACAAGTTTCTTATCTAGAAAAATAAATAAATAAATAAATATAGAAGTGAACCTCTTCAGTTTGCAAGTTACGCCTTCGACGATAGACAGTATGGATTGGCCGCGCACTCATGCTGAGGTCTTATTGACCTCATCAGGCTCAAAAAACAACACTGGAGCTATCCCAACGCGCACAAAGAGGGAAGCACACAGAAGCAAAAAGGACAGATCAGGTGGAGATCCTATTGCCCTACTGTTTTGTGGATTTTGAAGGCAGATTGTTCTTGGCTGACAGCTCTATATCGATTTCGGGCCAATCGGCATGTCACGTGAGCCAAAACCCACCAATGTGAGCATCTGAGGTGAGGTGGTGGAGACGATAGAACCTATTGTTTTTTCATAGAAAGCAGAGCTGTAACTCTATGTAGCAAAGTTTTCTTTAGTTACTATAGCGTGAACCTCAAAAAGGAGGCTCAAGAAAATTCCCACTTACTTCAATGCAACTATAGTAGTTGATAAGAGTGCAGGTGCTAATGTTTTCCATGATCTCTTCATCTAGAAGCACATCTACAAAAAAACACTAGATCAGTGACCACATGGCCTGAGTGGTGTCATGGTGCAAGTAATTAAGATCTAGAATGGGGATTGCAAGAAGAAACAAGATATCCCTAGGACGATGAAAGGTACTTCTAAAGAAACGGTAGAGACCCAGACTATTTGCTTATGAAACTGATTGAAGAAATCAACAGCCAGTCTGATCGCTAAAGAAAGGGAAAATCATATAAAAGGGAGAAAAACAGAGGAGAAGGATGTACCCCAAAAGCACATTAAAGTGAGATGGACAAATAAAGAACTCAAATTGAATTGAGAGAGAGAGAGAGAGAGAGAGAGAGATAGAGGTCAAACTTTCGGGTGGAACCTATAAACACCATAGGAGACGCAACATGCCATGAACATAATAGGTAATTTGCTGTGGCAGGAAATACAAAATAAGTGGCAAAATAATATACCTAAAACTATGTCGAGTAATGAAATCAATAGTAGGAAAGATCTTTTAACCTGTACAGCAATTACAAGAATGCATGACTGGATGTGGAACTACTGCTTACAGAGTCTACCAATTACATTGAGGATGTTGCTCCTTCTAGGATAGATCAGACGGATAGTCCAAGGGTTTCTTCGCGTATTTTAGATACAACCAATTATGTTGTTTTGCAAGAATTAAACCTTTTTTCTGCATAACTAAACTCAAAGAAGAAACGTGCAGAAGTTGGCAGACCTTTTTTTTGGTATAGCATCAAGATCGAGCATGTCACACTAATGGTGCCTAAAGAAGAAACAAATTGCCTCAGAGAATAATAAACCTGATGCAACAAATTGCTGTGTTAACATAATGCCCTTTGGATTTCCAGTTGTCCCACTGGTGTAGATAAGCGTAGCAACATCATCAGAGCTGATGAGTTTGTAGTTGTGTTGATTTCCTGCAACTGAACAAGCTCGTTATCAATTTGCCCCAGCCTTTAAGATGGAAAACAAAAATCATGTAAAATATCATCAGAGCTGATGAGTTTGTAGTTGCCTTGATTTCCTGCAAGTGAATAAGCTCGTTATCAATTTGCCCCAGCCTTTAAGAAGGAAAATAAAAATCATTTAAAATGTAGCATTCAAGGTTATTTTTTCCTTCACGCATGTTGCTAATCCTGTGCAAAACAGCGCAGCAAAAGATATATACTCTAAACTCGAGATAACAATCTCACTCATGGTTGAGTGAGACTTAGCCCTTTCTCAACTTTGGCCCTAATAACCACTGTTGAAAGCTCTTCCTGCACCCATCCCTTTGTCCTTATTGTTAGAATTAAGGGATCCACTGTCATTAAACAATTATTTCATAACCCACCAGTTGTAGGACATTACCTGCTATTCTGCAGGCTACCTGCATATGGGCAAACCGGTAAAAGTTTCAAAGAGAATGTCAAACAGACTAGTCCACTTCTCTATCACTTGTGGCTTTAATGGTCTGGCCTAACTTACAGTCAGTCAATGTATTTGCTTTATGATACCTCACGCTAATTAATTGAAATGGCTGGAAAAGCTGCGCAGAATGGTTACATCCTGATTCTGAAACATCGTGCCAACATCACAGATTTATTAAAGCACCCTTAGACAACCAATTATTGATTAATTTGTTTTGACAGAAAAGTAAATTCTCTGTGTAACGAGACTTCCAAGTAACCTATGGTCTGCTAGAAGCACTGAATACGGTGAAGACATGTCAGTAACTTACAGGTGTCCTTGGAGTCAAGCAAAGATTTACGGCTGTCTTGTCCCAGATTTATGATTTCATTGTAGCCAAAGATGGGCATGTCTTCTGTTCCTTTAATAGAAAGGTATACTTTATCACCCCATAGTAGAATTAGAAATCTTATAGACGCCTTATCAGAGAACATGTAGTCTTCAAAATCCCAAAGAGGCCACCACAGAACACAAAAGAAAGTTGGACTACCCAATAGTGGTAAGCATTTAAGATAGCCCTCTGATGAAGAACTCTTCACTTTCAAAATCGAAATACATGCAGATGAGTCGGTGGATTTAGAATTCAATTCATCAGAGTATGAGCCCAAGAATGGATTGTACTTACTGCTAAAGCAGAAAGCCTTTTTTCAGAGCTAAAATGCATTGTGACATGTAAAGTCAATATCATGGTTCCTTTTGATATGTGGCATAGCCCAAAGATTTTGCAAGCTTCCCAGTGATGTCAACTTTATTTCATGTACACTTGAATACCAAACGATGCAAAAGATTTCCTATCCCTAAAAGTCAGATTATGTGCTAAACATGAAATGCATGCTCAGGCTTGAATGTTGCAAACCATGTTAATGAAAATGCAGTTCCTTTTTATCATGTTAATGCATGCATCTTCATCGATTAGATAATAAATGGCTTTCCCAATTTCATCCTTAATTCTGTGAAGGCAGTATTTTGTACAATACGTGCCAACATCAATCTGGAATAATGCCAAACATGATAGCTTGTTAAGATTAAGAACCAAGAAAATTGCTAAACCAGTTCTTAAATTAATAATGCAGTTTCAATTGACAACATACCATCATCGACAAGAGAATCACCCACATGCATCCGCTTTTGTTTTGAGCTCTCCTGAGGCAAAGAAAACACAGGGCACAGGAGTTAAGAAAGCTATCTTGTTGCATTGCTAGAAGTTTTGTAGAAAGTTGACTGCACCTACTTTTTCCACTGGGCCATCAAGGGAGGTCTTCCTCTTGATGATCCTTCCTTTCAAAAAGTCAGTCTCGCCTAGACTGATGGGATGATCACTTTCGACCGGAATGCTTTCCTTCCCATCATCTTTATCGGTATCATTTGCAGACCGACGCTTGACAGGAGCTCTTTATAATAACCTTTCTGTCCTCTCTTCTTGCTTTTTCCTCGATTCCGTTTACACCTGCTTTACGTGATATATCATTAGGCTCGTTTTCCCCTTCATGATAACTCGCTTCATAAAGTCAGTCTCACCTAGACTGATTGGATGATCACTTTCAACGAGGATATTTTCTTTTTTGTCATCTCTCTCAGTTTCCTTTGCAGCATGATGCTTGAAATAAGAGCTCCTTACAATGACCTCTCCGTTGTCTTTTCACATGCTGACGAAGTAGACAATGGAAGTCAATTCATGACAACATATCTGCACATATCAGAATTGTATGGCCACGATTAGCTTTGGGCTTACCACTTTCCATTAATTCTGTTGCCTCTGGAACTTCTCGTGTGAAACCGTCTTCTTCCTAATTGAACAAAGTTTGAGGACATCAACTCTCTTCAAACATGTTTGTTTAGACGAAGTTTGCATTCACAACTGTTCACAATAATTGTGGCGTATCATTCAGGCAAAAGAAAGTATAGTTCCAAGGGTGGATCATCTGCTTACTTCATGGAGCTGAGACGGTTGACGATGGCTCATATCAGCCAGATGACCATGGCTCCAGGCTATCCTTGGAAACAAAGCACCAGAATTAGTGTGGAGAATCTGTACATGCATGCAATTAAAAAACTAAGTTGACAGTGAAACGACCTGGTGGACGATCAGGATGATTACACCGCCGGAGCTACACAATGCAACACGGAATCCAGCGAACTCAGCCACCATCGTGTGTCTATGCATTTCAAGCATCAACCGATTCATTTTATGTTTAAACTTTTAGCCAAATGAAAGGTCCAAAGGCGTGCTATGTAAGGTGAACTAATGAACAACTCTTGTGTTTTATTAAATCAAACTTATGCCGGATGCGATTCAACCTCATGACCTTGACTTGGAACTGTTTGCTCAGGCTTTAGTATTGTCCATAGTCACTGTGACCTCTACTCGACATCCTGGTGTGCTCGATACCCATGCGGGATCATGCACTTATTTAATGCAACAACAAGCAATAGAAACACAACAATCATAACAACACAAACAAGCATACGATGACATGACCCAAAAATCGATATGCATAGCACATTGCCCTATCGAAGAGTTAGAAAAACCTACTTACTACTTTTTGGACTTAGCTCCAAGATGCTTCTTTGGTGGTCGGTTGGCATCTGGGGTGGCTTGGAAGAGAAGGGCCTAAAAGAGAGGAGAGATAGGGAGAGGAAAGGAGAGAAAGGGCAAGCCTTAAAATGAAACGATGGCTCATCCTATTTATAGACCTTCTCCTCTTAGATTTTTATTGCAAACTCATGATGATGCCTAAATGACTAGTTGGCTTACCTACCTTCTCAAGTTGGCGCCTAGGCCCTTTAGTGTTGACTTGTGATTGGTCCACCTATTTGCTTGCTCTCCAAGACTCACTCTAGGCTCATTATTGCCTATGGTGCCTAAGGAGACACATAAGCCTTTTGATGCATCATGTTCTCTTCTAATTGGCTAGTTCTTGACCTTTTCACCAAGGCTATAATCTAGGCCCATCATATCCTAAAATTTATCTAAGATTTGGTCATCAAGAAACTTGGACTTTGAACAACTTGCTCTCCAAGTTAACCACATAAGCATGTGACTCATTAAGCTCATTAATTAACTAGCTTTTAAAAACATCTAATGCATTCTTATCTTCAAGCCCAAAAAAACTCTATATTGGCTTCCTCCTCAAGTTAGGTGTGCAGCCCCCTTCCCATCCAAGTTGGGCGTGTGATTTTCCTATTCTAAGGCAAAAATAGTTTTGAGCAACTTTCGAAATCGGTACCATTACCTTATCAAATGGGCTCGAGAAATTATAAAATTCTAATATGTTGTAGAGAAGATCTTAAAAAAAAAAAAAATTCATGAAGGAAGCCAAGCCAAATTCGTTATGTGGAAAGAGCAACAAATCAATGAACACAACCCAACAATTCATCCGTTGAGCAGATTCAACAGTTAGAGAGAGAGAGAGAGACTCATTTCAAAATCCAAATCTTCACAAAACTCTTTGAAATTTTAATATGTTGTAGATATGGATGTTATTTAAAAATTTATGAATGAAACATGTCCAAATTTGAAAAGGAAGATTCTATAAAAATTCGAGAAAACAACTTAGTTATCGTTTTCACTATACTGGGCAGGTTCTATACGGTAATTGATTAGGCATTCATCCCAACCATTTCACCATAGAAAAATCTGAAATTTAAGTATGTTATAGATCAAGATGTTTTGAACAACTTTCATGAAAGAAGTTTCTCCAAATTTGAAGCACAAAGGGCTCTATAAAATTGGAAAGCAAGAAAGGTCTAGTAGTTTCAAAAAGGTGGGAAGTCAAAAACCTATGAAACTTAAGGTGGCAAGTCTATGGAGAAGAGGTGGCGCCCTACTTGGCTTGCAAGATCACTTGTCGTCATTCCCTTAGGCCATGAGTCATCCTCCCTTCATTAATTACTTGGGACACATAAGCTTCCACACTCATCATCCACATTTAATGCTTTTCACACTTGTTCACATTGATTTTCTAGGAAGGTTTGACTAATCCAAAACCTATCTAGCTTAGCCTCCTAGTTGGGACCAAAATAAAGGTTAAAATCGAGAATGTTACATAATTTTTAGTCGATGCATCAATAAAAGTATAAAATTTGATATTAAGATTTCGATCACGACGGAGCTCATTTCTTGAAAAAAAGTGTCGTCTTTCGTTTCTTTCTTTGGTCTTGTCATTGTTGAGTAATTTCCTACTCGCTTTTATCAAAAACCTTAAAAGTTAAATGGTTGACTTTTTAAGTCAACTTTTTGACTAAAAGTCAACCCTAGGTCAAAAGTTGACATTTTTCATTATAAAATTCCCTTTTGGCCTCAACATCACTTGGGCCACATTAGTTTTTGAAAATTTCAAAGATTTGATCACAAAATCAACATTTTAGGAAAAATCAACTAAATGGTTCACTTTTGGTCAAACATTTTAGGTTCAAAATTTGTCAAAAATAAAATTACTTTAATTCTAGTCATAATTAGGCTTAGTTCCTTTTATGACATTTGATCTAGAAATCATTACCCATTTACTCGTTCAATCAATTTCGAGATCGGTTGTGCTGAAATATGGATTCTCATTTTTATCTATGATTAGGGGATTTGGATTGATTCTATATGATTTGCGAACATGCACTTCCATTCCACTCATTTTTGTGCGATAAGTCTGAATCTATGGTCAATTTTGGGGAATACATTCGAGAACTTTTCAAATAGAAGAATTTAGCCTTCATGAGCATGAGAAAACTAAGCCAATGAACTGCTATTGATGAATTTCGAATTGACCCATTTAAAACTAAGGTTTAATTTTAAGAATTGAGGCTCAATTTCACTATTAAACCTCAATTTAATTTTAGCGTAAAACTTGCACCATCAATTTAAGATCAATGTGAATGCAATAAGTCATCCTAGGTATGAACGATTAATCCAGAAAGCACCTTGCAAGTTTAATTGAATTCAATTTCAACTAATTTGCAATTTTGAGCAAGGAATTATCTAAAATTATAGGAAGTCCAATTACGTGTACCCATAGCATAGGTCTAATATTTTTTTACGTTAATTAGATAATTAGGCTAATAGAAAATTATTGGATTACAACTATATGGTTTACTATTTTTTCCTCAAATTAGACAAGATTTCCTTTCAATTTAGTCTGAGGGATCAAATTGCATAAAATTCAGAAGCATAAGAACTGAACCACTCAAGGGATAGCTGAACTAGCCAAACTAGTCCGACCGATTACCACCGGAGGAGATCGGTTCAGCCCTCCTCCGGTCGGCTCTTGGCGGCTAAAGATCACCCCTTAACGTCTTGTCATATGTACTTCTCCCCCATGCCCTTCAATTTTCCACATTTTGCGAAAATGTCTCCGGATTTTGTAAAATTACTAAAATGCCCCTAATTAGGCCCTAGTCACAAATTCAATCCAAATCACCAATTTCGACGCATCACCATTGTGCGAATGATCACGAGTGTAATTGTTAATCTTGCTTAGTCCCTAAATGAATTAGTTAGGCTTTATGATCAAATCTTAGTTGTCGTATCGAATTGATGGATAGGATTCTATCTTAGGGATGGTATATATACCATTTTCCCTCCAAAACTTAGTGAGGGGCTCATAATCTAAATTTTAGATTTGGAAACTCAAAAACGCTCTCAAAAATTTCTCTCCTCTCTTACTTTCCCGCCCATCTCTCTCTTGGCCTCCTCCACCACCGCGCTGATCACCGCCCCATACGGCCTCATGTCAATGGATCTTTGGCCGATGCTTGGCCCCCCAACGATGCTCACCTCCTTTTCGACCTCCTCTGTCACGACCCCAACTCCATCTTCAGGGTCACGATTGGCACGGGTTATTTTCGCGATGTCCTAGGCTCATTGCCGTCCCGATTCTTTTTATCTTGTAATCATGCACACACGGAAACATGAATAAACCACTCTTCGGACAAACAACAGCTGGAAGATTGGGACATATATCACATAGAACACATTAATTTATATTATAACGGTACTTTTACAAGCCTTTTTTCTATGGGCCCTCTTTTCTTTTTACATCGCGGTACAAGTTTTCCATATAGGCCGGGGGAAATCCTATCTCCTCTAGCATGACTATAGCTCCCAAAACTAACGTGAGATTTCCATATCTACAAGACTGAAAGATGAAGGGGTGAGCTTTAGGGAAACTCAGTAAGTAAAATTCCTAATTCTTTATTAGGAAAGCATCTCATCATTGAAAGCTAGCAAGTACAACACTTGCAAACAATGTCAATGATAGACCAATAGCAAACTTGTTGCTATCCTTAACTACACGCAAATGTCTATCGCAACATGCTTCAATGCATACTTACCTTTGGCTTATCAATAAATATATCAACATATCATGCTTACGCATAACCGGTACTCATGCAAATTCATTTAGTGTCGTCTTGGCTCGACCAGGCCCTTCCGGCTCGATTGAGGCTTCCAACTTCTTGTTGGGCTTCCTGGCTCGACCAGGGCATCTCGACTTGACTGAGGCTTATTGGGGCTAGCTTCTTGAGGCTTTCGAGTTCAAGACCCAAGCATTTTAGCTCAACCAGGGCATCCTAGTTCAACTGAGGCATCCCATTCAATAAACGAGGCATCGCCGCCAACACTGTGTGGCGACGGGTGCCTTTTCCTCTTTAAGTGTATCCATAAATGCATCATATAAGCCGGTTCTTATCTTATCTCTTAGTCGACACATGCATAGCATAAAGGCGTGCTCATTCATCTGTGTATGTCATGAGTTTCTTACACCTCATTAGCAAACATGTCGGGAATGATCTTTGGTCCATAACTCGAATCAATCACTTAGCGCCAATCGCCGCACCAGACAAGGCTCGAAAATGGTACGCCTCAATACCGATCCAAGACCTCGAGGCTTGGGTACACCTCGCTTTAGTGACGATCCTAAACTTGACGGACCTCGGCTCCAACCCGTTGTGAACATACCACATACCGTGAATGACCCTCGGCTCTTGGTTTGGTTAAACGTCAAGCACAAAGTCCCCGCGTCCACTTGAACTATAGGAATTGGCATGCCTGGTGCCTTACCAAGACCTCGTGGATTTAGGCGATCCCTATACTGATCAAGGCATAAGATCAACATGCCTCAATGTCGACTTACGACCTTGCAGCCTTACGCAACTCCCGCACCAAGCAAGACTTGGACCCGACATCCTCTTTATGCCAAAACCAAGGCTTTATGGCTTGAGCGACTTTGTCTTGCGATGAACTCAACTCGAACGAACCTCGATCTCATTCTGGGTGTGAACAACTCAAGCACACGTTCAAGCACAAACATGAGCAAAACCATACAAAAGATCCAACATCCTACCCACGGCTTGATGGGTGAGCACCTAACTAGACTCGACAATGGAGACTACCACCTTAAAGGAGACTTAGGGATCTTACTTACCTTGGCAAACCTCAAAGACCAATTTGTATAACTTGATGGATTGAGGATGCAAGGCTAAGAGAAAGGAGGAGGAGGAGGAGGAGGAAATGGATGACAAGTTGAGGAAAATGAGGAAGGGCTCCTTCTATTTATACTACTCAGTGTCATCATTACCGAGCCAAGCGGTCCATTCCAAATTCTCCAAGTGGCTTGCCTAGAATACTTAGGTGGCAAGCCTGAGTTGCAAGGTGTCATGCCTATTTTAAAAGGTGGCACGCCTAATTGCCTAATGTAATGATTGGAGGCTTATTTGTTTCATTCTTATTGGACCATTTATACAATGCCATCATGACTTGGTCTATTTGTTCTCTAAGGAAAATCTTATGGTAATGATGACCATATCTTTCAGGACACCTAAGTCAATGACTCACTGACTTCTTCTCCAAGGAAAATCTTGAGCCATCATTACCAAATTTTCAAGGGACACCTAAGCGGGATGACTTATCTTTTCATTTAATGAGGCGTTCGAGAATCTTCTATATGTCTTCTCTTGATTGGTCCATTTGTCCAAGAGTCTCTTGCTTAATTCCCAAGGCAAATCTTTGGTAATCATTACTAAATCTAGAAATATTTATCCAAAGTGGTGAGTCATTCTTCAAGAAGAGCCTAGGATGTTTTAGAGTTTTCTCTATTTTGTCATTTTCTTCCTCAAGAAGGCAATCTAGAGAATTCTATCATCCAAGTTGGTTCCAAGGCCGGAGAAGAGATCATTAGGTACACCTCGAAAAATTGAATCACGTACACTTGAGGTTCGGCCATCACACTCCACATTCGCCCAAACTATTTTTTTTGGACGGTCGGTCAGCCAATAGGGTCGATTGTCCTTTGATTGGTTCGAGACCAATCCTAAGGCTACCCATGGCCTAGCACAAAGCCAAGGCACTTATGGACCTTAGAATTAGTGACAGAATAGCCGGGTCTATCTTTGGGCTCATTCAGGTTGACACCTGATCCATCGGTAGAGTTCATGGTCGGTGCATTAACAATCCATGATTAGACATCACCAATTCGAGATTCTATTCTAATCGCTAAGAATTAAATAGGGAATGATGTATTTTTGGTCGAAAGACGGTCGCATTTGATAAATATGGATCATCTGTGTATTGGTGCATAATTGGGCGGATCACCCGCGAATAGAAACTGCAACCGGTCAGATCAACCCGTGACCATCCACCGATCCAAAATCATCCCATGACCAATTCTTGTGATCAAAAAGTCATCTTATGAGCTAGTGATCCTGTCCTATCGGTATGGTTGCTAGAAATTCATGGCCGACAACTTGACCAATTTGTGACCAATTGGTCGATCGATTAATGACCAATCCGCGACTCCTTGCCGATGGAACCTGTGACATCCTGATTTTTTATCTTGTACCAACTGAATGAAATGGGCTTTTCATCGACACGCCTATAGTTTTTTTTTTGAACTGATCACTCACGAGATAACTAATCTATCAGGTGAAGCTGTTAAGGAATCTAAACGCGACCGACTTGAGAATTCAACTAGAAATCGACTGCTCGACCATGCTAATCTGCAAGAATCAATACGGCACCGTTAAAATCGATTAGATACCGGAGATAGGTCGGTTTGACAGAGGTATGTAATTAAAGTGTAGGTGATTCCACCTGATTGCAAAATTCACTAGACTGATTTTTCTGTCGATTCTGTACCATGTGCTTGTATTTAAAATCTTGAGATTTTTACAACAACCGAGAGCCAATGTGTCGAAGATGCACAATGTGGATTGAAAATAATCGACCATGAGTCAAATGCGCTAAAAATTCCTAAAAGCTATTTGGTAGGTTAAGTCACACTAAAATCACGTCCGGTTGAAATTAACTGTGAAATTGAACTCGGTTTCAAAAATTGAAAGTTGTGGCGTGTCACGATTTACTTTAGGAACGTCGACTCATCCTTCGAAGAATTTTCGGCTAGCTCGGATTTTCGACGAAAAATCAAAATTGGGCGATTTTTGGACCGGGAAATTCGGAGGGCCATTTTTGTGAGCATTTTTTGCCTTCAAGTTGGAGCAATTGGCAAGAAAAATTGTGGAATTGAGTGTGGGCTTCCTCCTCAACATTTTGGCCATCAATTTGAGGTCAATTGGTGAGAAATTGAAGTGAATTGAAGTTGGAAGTGGTGAAATTCGTAGGCCATGGGGGCTGTAACATTTTGGACTCTTAGAGTGGCTTGTGGAGGAAGATTGGAAGGGAAATTGGCTGTGGATCAAGCTGAAGATTTTGGGGGCTTATTACTTGAGTGTTTGAGATATTTGTTATTGACTTATTGGCCTCTTGTCTCCCTCAAGCCAGCAGCAGCCCATCTTCTTTTTCTTCCTTAACATTCTTCTCCTTCATTGCTGAAGAAAAACCAGAGAACCAGCCCCTCCATCCCAAGCTAGCCCGTCCCGCCCAAGTCCACCGAAATTGCAGCAGCTCGCCGAGACCGCAAGCCACCTGCTCGTCGTGTTTGAGTTGCCCGCATGCTTTGGTTGTGGCACCCCCTCGGCACGGCCCCCGATTCACTAGGGTCACCACAAGTACCAATCACTTATCCTATTACAACTTGTCTGATACTTTTTAATTATAGTGGATCCATACTTCATGAGGGGTTAACCAATTAAATATATATATAGTTTTAAAAGGTCTCAAACCAGTTCAACAACGGAAGCATAATCGAGTTTCACTATCCTTTACTCTAATAACAATAATGCAATGCACACCAACTATGTATCAGATAAAAAGATAAAGCCGAGTCACTTTTATTTACATTTTCATGATGGACATCTTGGGTCGGTACAGAAAAGGCCAAGACTTTTAACTATGCTTGGCTATATCTCAAAAGAAACTCGACCCCCACATCATACATGTATACCCATCCATCAACAAGTGTCGGCTATCCAAAAAGTGTCAACTTCTACCAGTCATACGTGCCATCACACCCAACCCAGTGCATCGGGCGGCAGCATCCCTAGCATCACCCCATCGTGTCGAACATGAACGGACATAAACTCTTGGACTACAGGGCCCCCGGTCAGGCCCACATCATACATAACCAACACACGAACTCGGACAAACACCATACCAGGAACACTAACACAAAGATGCTCCGCGCACTCAACCTCAACGTCAGACGGTAAGCCATAGAAAGTACCACGCGCGACCGATGGCAGAGGCATCTTTTAATCTGAAATGTTAATCCCCAAAGGGGTGAGTACAACCACTCAGCAGTAAAGATCCATCAGACTACACAGTGCAGCAAGCAAAACAATCAAGATGTCACGAGTAATGTACATATCATCCATGCTATCAAGCATACATTACCATGCAGCCATGCATACATCACCATCCCATATGCACATACATAATCTTGAGTACATCCCCATGAGATCCATTCAAGCCTTCATGATCGCATTCACAATATCATATAGTATCAATTTACTTTCATAAGCAGATCATGCATCGTGCCATATGCACACTCCCATGCACACGATTCAATTTTCAATTTTCAAAGAGGATCTCATTTCATCTTTCTTCCTAGGGATCAATGTTTGCATCCCTCATTTATCGCTCGCACCCAACCTGGCATCGCGAGGAGCCTCTGGCACACACCTCCAAGCATCTCAAAACTCCCGAGGACATCCGGCACACACCTCCGGGCATCCAGCACACACCTTCGGGCATCTCGACACTCCCAAGGACATCGTCGACTCAAGGGTCCGATAGTATCATCATTATCATAATTTTATATTCACATGTATGTTTTACTTTCAATATGGCATTTGATGCAATAATGTCAAAGGTCTAAGCCAGCTTTTTGATATTATATGACATGCCAAATTTCACCACATGTGCAACAAAAGTAATCAATCAAGACATTTTATCACATAGAGCAATCCATTTATTTTTGAAAATACAGCAATTTCCGGATAAAACAGAATGCACTCCTTTAGTTAAAATTCTAGGAAAATTAGTAAACGGTCTTAATAAATTCTGAAAATTTGACACATTATAGACGAGACCTAGAGTTAAATATCTCATGCAGAGCATCATGTCAAAAGAGCTTCATACAATTTGGTACAGTCCATGTATCACAGCCTTTAAAATTTCAGGACATCACCCTTGCACAGTTTCATTCATAAATTCGGTATAAACCCTAAAAAAGCTCCGAAAATTCTGAAATTTTAATATGTTATAGAAAACACCTAGAGGTAAAATTTTCATGAAGAAATCGAGATCAAATTCATTCTATATTAAGAGCTATAGTCGATTTAATTCTCCCTATTCTCGGTACAGTTTTCCAGATTAACCCCTTTCAAAGAAAATTCGTTTCACCGACCTACACATGTCCGTTTCTTCTCAATTTTCAGTATTTTATTCCTTGTAATGTCATTTACAACTTTTATTAAGGACATAAGATCAAATTTCAACCGGATAATTTTATAAAACTCACAGAATCACACTAATTCATCATAACGTTTTCCAGATCCAATTTCTTCAAAGAAAAATGGTTTCACCGACCTATACTTGTTCATTTCCTCTCAAATTTTGATATGTTAAAATTCAAGAAGTCCTCTACAACTTTCATCAAGAAGTCAAAGTGAGATTCCAACAAAAAGTTACTTTACAGTTCACGAAATCACTAAAGGTCAGTACAACAGTTTCCAGATTTTGTTTCTTCAAAGAAAAATCATTTCACTAACCAATACTCGTCCGTTTTATCTCAAATTTTAGTATGTTATTCCTCAAGATGTCCTCTACAACTTTAATCAAGAGGTCGAAGTGAGATTACAACTAAAAAGTTGCATGCAGCTCACAAAATCACCAAAGGTCGGACTGCCTTTCTAGAAAACAGAATGCTAGGCTAAGACACTTCTCCCCAAAGCTTCGAAAATTCCTCACCTCTACCACATCCGAAGTTTACCATCCACTACACACACATCACAGCAAGCAAAGGGGTAGATCAATGGACTCTACTTGCCTCTAATCCAAGCAAAATCACAGCAAGCACATGGCGGGGCAAGGCGGGCTCAACGATGGGACTCGGCGGGTGCACGGCGGTTGGTCTTCTCCTCCTCTTTCTCTCTCGCACACCCGCTTTCTCTCTTTTGGTTCACTCTCCCTTTCTCTCAAATTCTCTCTCACGAACACTCTCTCTCTCCTTCTCGGTCGATAACCCTCTCTCAAACCGCATCTCTTCCCTCTAACTTTCTTCCTTTCAATGATTAACCATCATTAGCTTTGCATGCCGGCGCCACTTGGTAAGTCCTTCTCGCCACTTGGCATTTTTCCCATGCAGGTTGATGGGCCAAATGGGCCGGGCCTCTCCCTCCTTTGGTCAATCACTTCATGGGCTCCTTGGGCTAGGCTTGGTCGGCCGAATGGTGGGTGATTGTGGGCTGGTTTGGGGCCTTAAGAAATCAGCCCACTCCTTCCTTTAATAATCTACCCTAAATCCCCACTTATATAAATACCTAATTACACTTATTCACTTGGCCATAAAATTGCAACAATAATCAATAAAATCCAACTTATAAGGTTCATGGTATATCTAGGGGTTGTCATGAAATTTTAGGATGCCACACTGGCCTCCGTGTCTTCGTCTGCCTAGAATTCACCATCGCCGCCCAAGCCACCAGCATGCCTCCTCTTGCCTGCCTAGCCCCGCCGTGCCGTTCCAACGGCATCCTAGCCCCTCAGTTCAGCTCCTTCAGCTAGCGTCCATAATTGAAAGTCCAGCTCTAGCAGTGAGCTGTTGGATCGTTTTCAGCCTGGTCCAAGCCTCGTTGGGTGTCGTTGTAGGCTTGAGTCTCACTCGCCTTCGCATCGTCATCGCCGTGAACACACTAGCTTGCTAATCTGGTGAGTTTACTTGCTAAACCTTACTTAGGAGATTAATTATGCTTAGAGGAGGGTTAGTTTAGGTTAAGATGAGATTAAGAGGATTAGTTAGTTTAATTAGTGATTTAGTTAGTTAATTAGATCAATTTGGTGGTTAGATTAGTTTAGTTAGGGGTTAATTAGATTATGTGATTTAATTAGCTTAGTACAATATTTATTTAAGTCCAATTAGGTGGTTAGATTAGTGTATATAGCCTAATTGTTGATTTATTTAATTATTTTGCATTTATTTAATTATTTATTATTTTCTGAAAATTATACCTAGATAACTGGTTGCTAGAATTTCATGCTAATTGTTGTGGTGCAGTTTGTTTGTGCAATTGATTGTTAATTTGTGCAATTGGATGTTGATTGGTGATTTTGAGTTATTATTCTAAAATTTATGGATTTTTGGTATTTAATTAGAAAAATACCGAGTGTCGGTTTTTTACGCCAAAAATGCTTTTAAGTACTATATCAAATAGTTGAATTTTTAAAATAAATGATATCACTTTTTATGGTTCGATCTGACTGTGTACCCACACACGATTATTTTACTAGGTGTTTTTCACATGAAAAAAATATGCAAAATACATTATTTTAATTGAGACATTTGAGTGCAAAGCATGATGTCCTTGGCTGGGATTGGATGTGCATGTGATTGATATGAGAACCTGTGACGAGCTTTTATGTCGGACGATGCTCCTTCGGGAATGCCCCCTTGTCAACGGATGCCGATTGCAGTGGAGGCTGGGCCGATGCTCCATTGGGAATGCCGTCTAGAGGTAGACGTTGCCGTGTTCGATGGTGTGAGACGACGCCCGACTATGCCAAAAGATCGCTGACTATTGAGTTGGCCATGGCCGTTGGGTCGTAATTAATTGGAATGCGTGTCTAAATGAGTTATAATTGCGTCTAATTATGGGACAAAATTGTGTGGCATGGAATGTGACGTGTCATAGCGATTTGGTCTTATAATCAGGACCCCTGTGATTGATTGATTTATTAAAGTGATGCGTTTCAATTGTCGAATACATTGGATGTATGCATATGTTATATGAACTGTGCTGACGTGCAGTGAAGAGCTGAGGCGAGGTAAGTCCTCTATGATGTGTGTTTAGGCCGCCTTTAGTTATATTACCTTCCTAATTGGGGTTTAGGGCGTGAACTCGCTAAAACATTGTCTCACCCCGTTGTGGGTTTAACTTTTCAAGTCCCTAGATGGAAGTTTGTACGGTTCGTTTTGGGCAGTCGTGAGGGTATAACAAGTAGAGTACCTTGTCCCTGGGAATCCCTGGACCCGTGAGCTTGTCGTGACCACGATCTTGGTCGATGAGGGCCTATCGCAGTGGGTTATCATTGATTCAAGGCGTGGTTTCGTCACGGGCTTAACAGGGAATGGGAAGGTCCCATGGATGGTTTTGATGGACCCACTGTCGAGGATGAGGGTGGGGTGGTACTCGACCTTGTCATGGATGCCTATATTATAGCTAATATCGCGGAGAACCAGTTGCCTAAGCATGAACAGAAGTCCGAAGTTGAGGAGTTAGTTGACCCATTAGACATCGACATCCCTAACGGTGTCGTGATCGACCCGAATCCTAAGTAGATAGGGTCCGTGGTAGGGTTAGCTAGGTAGTCCTTTTTGGGGCCTTGACTTTCGTATATAACCTTACAAGCTGACCTGGTTTGTTTATAAAAGTGTGTTTGCTTTGATTTGATTGTCCTACTTTTCTATCTCAAGTTGGTTGTTGTCTGGGGATTGTTTATTTCGTTTCCGCATGTGCATGAATCGATTGGGTTGGTGACGTGTCCTAGGAACGTCGCAATTTAGTCGACCACCGAGGGATATGTGTGCGCTCGAGGATTGGGATGTGACAGAACCAATCGATCCATGGCTAATAACCCATGATCGATCCATTTAAGACCTTAAGGCCAATCCTTATGGGGTTAGAATCGAGGATGTTACATCCTCGATGCTGGCACAACCTCAGGAGGTCACCAGAATCCCCCATTCTAGTGCTTCTTCCTCCTCGATTCCAAGTAGCCTTACATACTCTTCATAACATAGTCTCTTTTCACTTAATAGATTATGTTTTTGGATTGAACTTTGTAACACCCCATCGCTGCCGTGAGGTGGACGATCACTCTGCTGCGGTTTCTCTCTCTCTCTCATTGTATTAGCAAAACTTGGAGCCAATGTTGAGCTTTTCTTTTGTATATAGCTTGAGAGTACATACCAAGCTCTGCCCAATCTCTATTGATGATTCAATCGTCGATGGCAATAGGATCCAGAAGATCAACATGTGGATATGGAGGCGCTTCCTCCAGTTTGGTCTCGCATGGCCAGACCTTGGCAAGTTCTCAATGGCGGTGCCAACCCTGCCAAGATCGGCGTGGACTTTTATACCCGAACTTTGGAGAAGGATCAAATTTAGTCTTTTAAGCTTCATTTGTTTAACAGAAAACATATAATTCGAGAAATATTTTCGTAAAAACAATCGCTTGTGTCTTTTGGAATAAATTATCAATGGAAATTTTTTTATTATCAATAACAATTTTTATCTAAATATTTTCATGAACATGATAATATTTTTCGATTGTTTATTTGTACCATGATACAAATGGTCGTTTTTATGGACATATTTTCTAAATCATTCACTTTTTGTAAAACAAAAATAGCCTTAATGAAAAGTGGACTTGCTTTGCCACCTTTTGGATTAAAAATTTTATAGATGTAATGAGGTTTTCTATTAATCAAGGTATGAATCAATTCATTTCTCTCAAAAGGACAAATATTGTGCCATTTTTAATTAGTTAGCAGAGCTATGATATATCACCTGGAATTTCGTCCGATCATTTGTTAACGACGCTTATTTCAAATTCCTAAATGAATATGAGGTTTTATATGCTGAAACTTTTAAAGCCTCTGCATCTTGGAAACATAAATTCAAATAGAATACGTGTATCTCCGGTCGACATCGATTAATGTCGTCTTCGAGCTTTCTACGACAAGATACATTCCTTGCGTGGACATAAGCACTTTAGAGGCCTAGGCATCACTGTGCATGGACGAGAAGGGACCATGAGACACACTTCCGGTATGGGAGCTCAAGAAACTTTTAAACCACAAGGCAGAGTCCTTGAGATATCTCTTCAATCCGTCCTTGTAATCTACGAACGTAAGACCAAACCGAAATGTATAACCCTCGGCCCACTCGAAGTCATCGAGGAACGTCCATGCAAAATATCCCTTCACATTTGCTCCTTCCCTGTTGTCATTTACGTCATAACAAGCTTTTATCAAGCGTTGAACATAATCTATTCATATGAATGTTCACTTATAGTCTATCAAATCGAATAATGCATAATACATAGCAATTGAATTGACTATAGTTGACTCACTTGATAGCTTTTAAGAGATAGGACAGATGGAGCTGAAAGAAACTTATCTTCAGACCATCTCTGAGGGCATCTTCAAGTGGCAATGATTCATTATTTGCCTCAGCCACTCCTACAAAGGACGAACTCTTTGGTTAATGATATACAGTATTTAGGCCCCTGATTTGTACGTGTGCATAAGTGCCTATACATTACCATTTTCAGTCACATAAATTGGTGGGTCTTTGTAATTTGTTTTCACATAGAGCGCAAACTCTCGAATTCCTTCCGGATAGATATATTCCCAAGCTTGGGCTGTCTACAAAATTCATAACAGAGTATGCATACACCAAGAGCTTGTATATATTGAAGGAAAATAAGAACAAACACAGTCCTGTGGATTCATAGAGATTACCGGTTGACCAATGGGAACACCATCTTTCTCAGCTGCAATACACAAGGAAGCAAGAAAAACAATGCAATGAATACTTCTTAGAAGAAACTTGGCTATTTCATATAGAGGAGACGTATGGGGGACAGTTCACTAGATGTTAGTGTTACAACTTGAGTGCGTTGACCACTAAACCTTTTCGTTATTGCAAATTTAGTGAAACTCTTTTTAAATATTTAACTGGCTCCTTCGGTTTAACTAGTTTAGTTAAATTTGAGGATAATCGCGTGTGGCAATGCCTGATCACAATGGCACTGGAAGCTGTCATATAATTTGGAGGACTCGTCGAGCAATCCCTACAAGTCCTAAGGACTAAATGCACCCTTTAGGACGCATACCATAAATTACCCCTTAAATTTTGCTGTGAATTATGGAAGAAACATGAGTTTCATTGAGTTAGGTCACACTATGACCGAGGGGGAGAGAGAGAGAGAGAGAGAGAGAGAGAGAGAGAGAGAGAGAGAGTGATCATGGAGACGAAGCTTACTGGTGATATTACAGTGACAATCTGAGGAGTAGCTGAGATTAAGACTGGCCGACGATGAAGATGATTCATCCACGTATCTGGCAGTGTAGTAATTGATGGCCATGAAATCAAGAGACCCTTTGACCATATCCGATTGCGCCGCTGTAAATTTGGGCAATCTGGTTCCCACGTACCTCCTCATTGTCTCAGGGTAGTCACCATAGGTCACTGGATGGGCAGCCCTACATCCACATTTGATATTTAACAATATTGTTAACTAGCCATAGATTATAAACTACTAAATCAAACTAAGGTACGGTTACTGCAATCAAATCCTTATTTCAAAAGCTCATACTGGCACTGGTCTTGCAAATATGAACAGTCTTTCTGTCATTGCCGTTATCATCGATGATTAGAAGTCAAACTGTCTTCATCATAGGGTTGTGCATCAACAATAAATCCATGGAATAAGTGCGCTATAAGTCCCAAAACTTATCGCGAGGGTGCATTGTAGTCCTAAAACTTCGAAAAGTGCAATTAATTTTTAAAACTTATCATGAAGGTACAATCTAATCTTAAAACTTTCAAAAAAATCTAATCAAGTACTAAAACTTATTAAAAAAATGTAATTGAATTCTAAAACTTTCAAAAAATATTGTCAATGGAATGACTAGATTTGACTGATTTGACAAGTTTTAGGACTTAATTATACTTTTCAAAATTTTAGGACTTTATTGTATTTTTTTTAAAGTGTCGGGACTAAATTGTATTTTCGTGACAAATTTTGGAACTTCCAAGATACTTATCCCTAAATCTATTAATTTAAGTCTACTTTAATACATATGTATATAGGTAAGGACAAGGGACCTGGCAACATTGACCTAGATGTTATAGATATAAATATAAAAATCATAACCCAACAAAAAAGAACTTCAAGAAACAACTTCCTTACAATTTAAAGATAAACAAACCTAAATCAATGATCAAATTCTTCAACAACTACATGTGCATCTTATAACACCTTTCAAAAACCTACCATCCGAAATAAAAGTCAAGGGCTCTAGAGGCAGCCTTTCTGCTAGTTTCTGTCTCATACTTGGGTGTCATCCAGAAGGTTTGAATTGAGATCCCTATTTCTCCATTTTGTTCTGTCTATTCCCAAAATTGAATGCAAAACCAAATTAGTAGGACACACGTTAGAACTTAGTTTTGTCTGAAAAGGGATGAAGATCAGTGATAAGAACCTGATAGTTCTCTCTGTACGATTTTACGGCTGCCGCGTGAGAAAGAAGCATATTGTGAAGCGTAATATAGGGTTCCGTAGCCGAGTTCCCAGCCGTGCAGTCACCGACGTAGTCAGAACAACGGCCGGGTGCGGCAACTCCGAGGTCGTACCCGTAATACGAGAAGAAATTGGGCTCGTTGATAGTTATCCAGTGCTTGACCCTATCGCCAAATTCTCGAAAGCAGAAGTTTGTGTATTCGACGAAATCATTCCTGATATAATAATAGTTGGAAAATGCCATGAAATTAGTAAATATATATGCATCTAAGTCGATGGCCAAAAAAATATGTATCGAACTATTATTTTTGTGCCAATTTGTCACGAGTAATTTGACTCTATGTTCGTTGGAGATGGAGATGTATCCTACGTGATCATGGGGCTTAAGAATCCACCGTACTCTTCCTCTAAAGCTTGTGGAACGTCCCAATGCAACAAAGTCACGAAAGGCTTTATGCCTGCGTAAATCAACATGGAAAATGAAAATCAAAATAAAGATCAATTGCTGTGACACCTCCCCATTTGTTAGAAGAGAGATCACTCTTATGATTTCAAGAGCAAAAGCCATTTTCCGGAAGACAAATCTACATCTACTATGCTCATAATAATAATAATAATAATAATAATAATAATAATAATAATAATAATAATAATAATAATAATAATAATAATAATAATAATAATAATAATAATAATAATAATAATAATAATAATAATAATAATAATAATAATAATAATAATAATAATAATAATAATAATAATAATAATAATAATAATAATAATAATAATAATAATAATAATAATAATAATAATAATAATAATAATAATAATAATAATAATAATAATAATAATAATAATAATAATAATAATAATAATAATAATAATAATAAAAATAATTCCATGCCTTACCATTCTCTAGGAGTCCATCAATCAGATTGTTGTAGAACTCCACGCCTTTCTGATTGACCCCCTTGCTTATATTCCCATCTACAAAATATCCATAAAATTTTACCTAAATACATTGGCCATATGTATAACTAGCAAGCAATTTTATACAAGCAAGTCATATAAATAAATACTACATATTTGGAATTTGGATGGTTAACTGCTTCTACTTAAAACATATGGACGTCAAACTTAGTAGGATTCACTCGATCTTATGATCTGATGCACTGAATACATTTCGATGACCACTTTGGCTTTTATATAACTTTGTGGGTTTTACATGAAATCGTGATGATTATAACACCAAACTTCGCGTAGCTTGCAAATAAGAACACTTACAAGGTGCAATTCTCGGCCAGGAGATGGAAAATCTGAAGTAGTCCAATCCAATCGCTTTCAACAGAGCTATATCCTTCTGTTCCATGAATTACTTGTAGTTAGTATAGAGCTAATACCAGAAAAAGAAAGTCCCATGTGGGTTGATTTAGTACTTTAGAAATCAACAAACATGTGAGAATTAGATGCACAACATTATATATATTTGATGGTTATCATATATACTTCTAAATTATATTTGGCCCCTCTACCAAGCGTTGACTTTCATCTTACCGGTCCATAAAGTTGGAGAAATATTTCATATGACCAAGGTCTACCTACTTTACATTCAATCATATGAGGTTTGGTCTCCAATACTGAAACTATTAGCTTTTTGGGAGTGTCATTACCTTATAATTGTAGTAAAATTCATCAGCCACGTCTCCGGAACTTCTGTCACTAATCTTCTCTGGCAAGAAAATATCATGAGGCCTCTCCTTGGACGGAGAGAGAGAGACAGAGACAGAGACAGAGTAGGCAATTAGACAATTAGTGTTCCTTTTCATCTTTTCTAGATGGGTCCAGTGCTCTCATGGTCAAAATTAGACAGCCACTCGTGAACCCACATGGTCCACCGGATCTTACTAATTATACAATTCAGATAATCGGTCGTGTTCATCTTAATAGTACAAAAAATGAGAACATTAGAAAAAAAAAAAGGCGAAAAAAATTAGTCACCACACACAAAAAAATAAGAAAAGAAAAAGAATCTGCCCACTCAAGAAGAAGATTGATCTTGTATGAACCTGAATGATTTGCTCAAAGATTTGCATAAAACTGTTCGAGCTCCGTGATTTTAGTCCTCACCCTCAACCCAAAATGGTTTAAAATGTTGATAGGATTTGTGGGTTTGAGAGAGAGAGAGAGAGAGAGAGAGAGAGAGAGACCTGGATACATTCTGGTGTAGATGTCCCAATTGCTCAACCCTTTGCCATCTGATTCAGCTGCACCTTCGATCTGAACAGGCCAAAAACGGCATAAAGCTTAATTTGCGCCCGCAGCAAAGTAAAAAGAGACGTGAAGCAACGAGTAATCACCGTCCAATCTCTAATTAACCGGTCAAGTTGACATATAAGATACATTCGCTCGGTGTAGCGAATCAAGTTCATCTCTTCAACAAACAGTAATGTACTTCTCTCATTCATGTGCCAGAAACCACACAAGCACGCTCTGATAAGTCCCCTCTTCGCTTTACGATTATCAGCACTACTTTCTCATAATACCAGTAAATCAAGTTCATCAGATCAATCTTTCGCTGAAATTGATTGGGCAACACATTGTCGCACTGGTACATGGTGAGCTAGCTCTTAAGAATTCATTTACCTGGTAGGCGCTCGATGCGACTCCAAATATGAAACTGGCCGGAAAGCTACCTCTGTTGATCTCCACATTACTCGAAGGACCGGCATGGATCTTGTTTTCTCGATCTATGGCTCCGAAACTGCAGGCAACGGAACAACACGCGATTAACACCAAGATGTTCCTAAATCCGGCACGGGATTCCATTCTTTTCTGACTCTCCTATTCCCAGAACGACATGATTATGAAGCCGCATAATTGTAAAGCTGTCCTGTCACAGGAGAAAAATATTATTATTTGTGATGATTGTTTGATCCACCGAGAAAGAAAGTCCAAAGGTCTGTGAAATATCAGTAGGTCCAGATACCAGGGATCGTGTCCACTCCAGCTGCCATTATTCTCCACCTACTCTTTTTCCCAAAATGATACAGCATGTGCGCTGCGTCATTGGAATGCTGTCAAGGAAGTCAATGCAAAGTCGAAAGTTTGGTGAAACACTGCAGATCCCATCGGATGCTTACCATTCGTTTTGTCTTGTGTTGCTAGACAGTAGTACGATCATGACCGTTAGATGGAAGAAGGGAGACGCTATGATAAACGTGTTTCACCAAATTCTTGTCTCAAAATAAAACTAAAAAAATACCTGCATAATGATTGCCCATGAATTAATGAGCCGAATATATGGGACTGTTTGTAAAATAATGTCCAAGATTGTTTTTTTTTTGGTCGAAAATGCGGATTCATAAAACTAACGAAGAGTTCCGCCGTTTGCAAAAGTCAGTACAGATAATATCCAAAAGAGGTGGGGGAACAGATGTGGCCCAGTTCGGAGGTAGGCTTCGGGAGTCATGGCCTAGTACAGGTAATGTCCGAGATTGTTAGAAACTCAGTAAATTAACTTATGTGACCGGAGCACGTCGAGATTTTTGCGAATCGAGGATTGCCAGCTATTAGCGGCCTCGTTCTTAAGATCTTCTAAAATCCTAAGCTCAAGAAACTTGCGGGATGCAAGAGCTTAAAGACCATATTAGAATCGTTATTAATTGATCAGAAAACCTAGGTCGATTGGGCACCTAAAAGCCTAGGCAGTGATGAGAATGTTACCAACCTAGTGCATTTGTGAAGAAAACTGGTCTATGGAGACTAGAGATCTTATGTCCGGAGAATTGGTTATGTGTGGGACATATTAGCTTTTCACAACAGACTTTCGACAGTGCAACCCAATTTTTGGTTAAGTATTAATTCATCTATCATTTAATTTCATGAGTATCCATGATGTGCTACTTCAAAACTTCGACCTAGTATTTTATTAACGAGGCCCCTTTTGTGTTCAGCATCATGACTCTATTTGTGTGATAGAAGCACATATTAATTCATATGCAAGATTCAGTCATGTTTTGGAAATGACGTGACATGGCAATATTCATGACATAACAAATTAAATTCAAAACATGATAACTGAAATAACATGGCATTACAATATTCCCATGTAGAATGGTGTGATGAATAAGATTCAAAACATGATGACGAAATGACATGACATGACAATTGCTTGTAGCATGACATGGCAAATTGAATCCAATACACCATGTTGAAATGACATGAGATAGCAATATCACATGTAACATGACATAGCAAATCAAATTCAAAGCTTGATAACGAAATAACAAGACATGGCAATATTCACATGAAGCATGATAGGATGAATTAGATTCAAAACATGAGAACAAACTAACTTGACATGATAAAAATCACATCAATATGACATGGAGAATTAAATTTAGAACATGGTAATGAAATAGAATGACGTGGCAATATTTGCTGGTAGAATGACATGGCCAATCTAATTTATAAGTCGATAGTGAAAGAACATCATGTGAAAAAAATAACTTGCAATATGACATGACAAATCGGATTTGAAACATAATAGAGAAGTGATAATCTCGTGTTGACACCTGCATTTTCGTCAACATTGTATTATTTTTTTTTTAATTCATTGATTTGATTGCTTTTTGGGGCATTTGATTCGGGGACTATAATAATTGAAGATTTCAAGCCAATTTCAAGATTTTGAGCTCAAACAAGTTAGCCAACATTTGAACACGAGTTTAGAGCATAAAACAACGCATCGGACCGATGGCGTTCGGCCAAATTAACCCGATTGCCCAACCCAGTTCGCCTAATGGGTCAAACAAATAGATAGCCAAGCTTACTAGATTGTTTGAAGTATAATAGAATGATTGGAAAGTCTCGGATCAACCAAGTCAACCCAAAAGTCAATGAATTCCACCAATAGACCCATGGCCGGCCCACTCTCTCCCTAATCACAAAAATGTCATTTTCTAAAATTATTAAAATTAAATTTCATGTCATCAATCCTTAAGAGCCCCAACTTAACCATTCAATCCCCTCTAATCTAGACTTTAGGATGTGCCATGTCACCCATCCATGTGACATATCAAGGCCTATCCTTATTTCTCACTCATTAAGCAAATAATTAACGATGTGATCATAAGACGAGTCGTAGCGCTAGGATTAGTTCTAAATTTGATTTTTTCCGCTCCTGAATTTCCCTCCTGATCCTGAGGTTCATATTTTGACTCTCAATTTAGCCATATTATAAAAATATATATATATATATATATAGAAGAAAGCTTTGTAAATAAATATTCTCTCAAAAACTCTCTCATTCTTCTCATTAGGCATCCTTGCTTCGCCAAGCTCCGACCATTTATCGATCTCATTCCGATGCTAGCGACCTCACTTCTTCACGTGACTAGCCTTTTTAGTGAGTCCACAAGCCATTCATGGTGATCGATCGCCATTGCCATTACCATAAGTCCTCCAATTCATCAATTTTTGTCGATCGTTCACCTATTCTCAATTCAAGAATAGGTGAACGTTCAATACAAACTTGTGATGATCTTCCAACGGATCATCCAAGAATCCTCGATTCAATTTTAGTACAAAATTGAAGTAATTACTTCAATCTACAATTGAATTTCAAGGTTCAGACAAAAAGAAAATAAAAAAGGAAATTCGGATGGGTAGAGAAAATAGGATTTTTCTACCCTAAAAAGGATTTGTTTGTGGGAAATTAGAGGAATTTTGTGATTGGATGAGCTTAAGACTTTGAGGCCATATGATGATGGTTTAGAAATTTGGTTAAGGTTTTAATTGGTTGTTCATTTGACTTCTTGGTTCTCTCTCCCATTTCTCTCTTACCCATGCATGTAAGATTCCCCCCCTTCTGCCGACCCTCCTTCCTGCCCACGTTCCTTTCTCCCTCACCTTCTTCATCCCCTCCCTCCAGCAGCAGCCAACCATCCCATCTTCTCCCATTTCCTCCGCCACCTTCATCACACCATCCCACCTTCATCACCTCAGCACCGCCGCATCCACCATCAGCCCCCTCCACTTCCAGCATTAACCCACCAGCTCACCGTCCAGCTGCCCGCCACTTCCCTTCCTATCACCATTGCCGCATAGCCACTCCACCACCTCGCCACCAGCACCGAGCGGCCACACCACAGCCGCACCTCCACCACTAGCGGCACCACCCAACCACAGCAGCCCCGCCACCATCTGTCTGTCTCACGCCACCACCGTTCCACCGCCCAGCAGCTCCACCGGCCAACCCCAAGCCGAGCCAAGCTCCCCCTTGGCCGAGAACTTTGTAGGACAACCACCGCCTTCGTCTAGCCTCTATTCGAGTCGCAGTTGTCTCATGTTTTCATCGCTGTAGTGTCACCGTTGCCGTGAGCTCGCCGCCATAAAAAACCGTGAGTTAACTCTCTAATCTTTGATTAGGCCGTTAATTGTGCTTATGGGGTGTTCAAATTAGTGCTAATCATGGTTAGATTAGTGCTAAGAAGGATTAGTCTTAGTTAAGCCTAGTTTAGTCTTAATTGAGATTAAGCATGGTTTAGATTATTTTTAACTGCAATTAGTTTAATTAATCTCGATTAGTTTAATTAATCATGTTTAGGTTAATTAATTACGTTTAACTTAATTGATCAAAATTTACTTAATTAATCGTAATTTATTTAATTTATCGCAATTAGCGTAATTAGTGACGGATTAAGCATTACGTAGAATTTTACGCTCATTTTCTTGGATGCAATTATGCATGATTTTGAGTGTTTGCACGTCTGATATTGTGAAATTGATTGCTCTATGGTTGGTTCTGATTTTTATGTCAAAAGATGGCTTTATAAGCTTTTAAATAGAAAAACAATGAGGTGTTGAGTTTAGACGCCAAATTTTATGTGCCCAATAAAACAAGGAGGTTTTGAAATAGAGGTGTGCAAAGTTTGATGGGTTGATTTCAAATATGTGTCCATGTACGAATTTCTTTCCAAAATTTTTAAAGAAAAAAAAAAGGGAGTTACCAAAGATTATTTCCAAAAAGGGTGGTTGGACAAAGAAATAAAAAAAAAATATATGGTGTCGGGTATGGACGCCAAGTTTCATGTACTCAATAAAACCGCGAGATTTCAAACTAGATGTGTGCAAAGTTTGATGGGTTGATTTCAAATACGTGACCCCGTACGAAATTATTTCGGAAAGTTTTGAACAAAAAAAAAAAAAAAGAGTTGCAAGGTTTATTATTTGAAAATGGATTTTGGTTTTCTTGGCTAAATAACGAAAATAAAAGCTGATTTGATTGATGACGTGCTTGCATGGTCACTTAATGAAACCTGTCACCCAACGAGAGTTGGGGGCAATGCCTGATTTTATCGAATGCCTGGCGGGGGTCTGAAAGCCGAGTCACGGTTGAGGCCGGACCGATACTCCTTTATGGAATGCCATCTAGGCGGGGGTTTTAGATGTTGCCGTACCCGATGGAGCGGGATAATGCCCGATTACGCGGGAAGACCGCTGACACTTATGTTGGCCATGGCCTGAGGGGTCGTAATAATTGGAACACGTGTAATTGATTGTGATACATTGCGCTTGATTATGGGGTAAAATTGTTAGGCATGGTATGGGATGTGCTAAAACGGGTTTAGCTTATAATCAGGACTTGTGTGGATGCTTGGTGCATGAGAGATATGTGTTCTTATTGTTATTTATGCACGCTATTCTATTATTATTGTACAAGATGTGCTAATATGTAGGGATGTGCCGAGGCGAGGTGAGTTTTGTTTGGCGCGTGCTTAGGCCGCCTTCAAGGCAAATTCGCGTCCTAACAGAGGCTTAAGGATTTGACTCGCTAAAATTTTATCTTATCCCGTCGTGATTAAACATATTCAGGGCCGTAGCGTGGAGATCTACTAAGTGTGGATGTGGTGGGTGCGAGATACGACACCTGTTGGCTGGTCCTACCGTTGGTGAAGTTAGGTCAATCCTAATCCCTAAAGGTTTTTGAGAGGGTCGATAGGAAGTGGCCGTAGAAAGGCTTATATATATTAAACTTCCTAGGGGTAACAGTGGATAAATAAATAAGTTATTTTCGGCAAATTTTGTTGTGCTTTACTATCCCGATTGTTTGTTTATTGACCGGGGGTTTATTTAATTCGCTTCCGCATGTGTTTAATCAAAAGATAAAAAGAATGGGTCGGCGACGCATCCTGGGACGTTGCATTTTTAATCGACCGTTGAAGGATGTTCGCGCGCTCAGGATTCAGAGCGTGACAACTTGCCTTTCATCATTCTAACACATCTCATTTGGTATGCTCAATTAATCCCACATCATTCATTAAACTGTCTATTTTGATAATTCTCAATGGAATCAGTGACTTAAATAGATAAAATCATCATGCAAAATCCATTTTGGAAAGACATGGAACACTTTAAGCATGGAGGAGTTTATAATCCTAGAACAAACAATTTATCCTATTGAAAAATCTCATTAAAAATCATGAGAAGCATTTATTGTCCCTACAAACGTATCAAATCTTGAACACAAATGGGTCTACTCAAAAATGGGTGCCTATGGATTGCCCCTATTCAAAGGGAATATGGCACATAAATGATCAGTCGAGGTTGGAAATATAATCCTCGATTTGATGGGCACCTCTGCTTTTCTCTAGTACAAGAGAAAGTGCAGAAGTAAATTACTAAAGAGGTTGAAAGCGAATGCATATTGAGGCTTGAAAACTTCCTATCATCCTTTTTGGTGCTAATTTGCTGTCATCGCGCTTTGGGAGAGAGTTGATCTATAGTCGTTATCAAAGTTTGACATGCCCCTCCTTAGTTCATCATCTATAAGGGAAAAGGGAGAGAACGTTTTCTTGAAAGGATGTTCCCGAATTGACCACACAAATGAGTCCCTCATCCTTCCAACCTAATTCGAGAGTTTCAAATGCCCCCTTGTCATAATAAGTCAAGGGAACGATGTTCTGAGACAAGAAATAATTAAATCAGAAAAACACATAAGGTTTCCAGCATGAATGCTTCTCTCCCATTCCTTTCTCCTCTTTCAAAAAAGTGATGAAATGTCTTTTGTTTTCAAAGTCCTAAGACAAGGAAGCATGAGGAAACTTGGACTTCAGATTTCTTCTTTTATTTCATGGCTAGATATCGTCATCAGGTCAGTTTGGTGTGTTTCCTTATACCCTCAAAAGGTTTTATTGATCAAGCGCTTGGTGGATTTATAAACTTTGGAAGGAAGATTTCAAAACTCAATTGCTCCGGTGGAAATGATGTCCAGAAAACAAATTAGAAAGAAAAATAAGCAAGTCCTAAAAAGTAAGAAAGGTTCCCATGTAGTAGAATATGAAAGGGAATTGAAAAAGGTTCTACTCAAATGGCCTGCGCCTACTTCATCTTATAGTCCTTTAACCATGAAGAAGTCTTCAAACGCACCACCCTAGCTATCTCTCAGCTCTATCTCAATTTGTTCCCCCACGGGGATGAGCTGGCTGAACGCATTAGTGATTGTGCCAACCAGCGGCGTCTGAAATTCATGCGATAAAGTTTTGATGAACAACTTCATTAGCTTGTTGTCAGTAAGTTCTGGAGTGACTTGCCTGGTCAAGTTCCTCCATCCCGTAGCACATTCTTTAAATGACTCACTTTTCTTCTTCTCAATACATTTGAGATCCTCATAGGAAAGAGTGGTGTCAAGGTTGAACTTGTACTGTTTGGTGAACACATCAGCCACTTTACTCCAAGTCTCGAGGAGGTTTATGCTTTGCATGATGTACCACTTTAGCGTGGCCTAGTTAAGTTCACCTGGAATAATTGGATCATGAGAGGCACGCTATGACCAAACTAAGTCATCCGCACGTGGTACATATGCAAATGGGTTTTCGGGCAAGAGATGCCATCATACTTTTTGAATTCTGGCATTTTGAACTTCTTTAGCATATTGACCTTCGCATAAACAGATAAGTTTAAAGGAGGCGAATTCTATAACCCCTACAATTCAACTTTTCTTCTAGCTTCACAAAGCGTTTATCGTGCTCCATTGTCAGCATGCTCCCAAGCTTAGCTTTCTCCATTATGACTTGAGGTGGGTCATCTTTTAATCCTAGCATGTCATCATCACTACCCTCGCCTTGACTACCACCAGCAGACATTTGCGGCTCACTACTTCAATGGTGTTGGAGTGGGAACGACCTTACTCCGAATAGAATCCACCTATTTTGAGAGTTGTTGGAGTGCACTAATAACCCACTTCATCTCACTTTCCATGCCGGCAAGACAGCTTAGCATGTCTTCATTAGCCATTTTTGCTCTTGTTCTCAAGCAGGTTCGGATTGGCGAATGGTCTGTGATAACCTTGTTTTAAATAAATAAGCAAATGTAAGCACGGGGTGTAAATAAGGAACCAGTTCATGACAATGAGCTAATCTCACCCCTTTTTTGTTTATTCACGAAAAGTTCATACATCGAGGGAATTTCCCCAAAATGAACTAGGAAAATAAATACATATGAGACGCTGGCATGGATTAGAAAGATATCAAATAAGAAAAACATAAAACTCCCTAATAAAAACAACAAAAGCATGAATTCAAAACAAATTCTCAAAGGTTTCTTTCAAAGATTTGTTCCATGGTAATTTCGTCATTTCACTTTCGATTGGTAAAGGAACTAAATCAACAATTAACCTCAATTGTCATGGACTGATTGAAAGTGCAGTAAGATAAGTAAATTCAATTGTATAGGAATAAAAGACTTACTTCACCAAAGAAAATTGATTGCAACCACATAAACATGCACATAATACATCTATTTTGATTTCTAACTAAAAAGGCTTGGCAAGATGAAGTTAAAAGGGCAATCTAACTGTCGTAGTTTTATGTCAGTGTCAGGTCCTCCTAACTTCGGTTCTATCTAAAGAAATTTTGGGGAAAAGAAATGCAACTTCTATATCACAATCTCGTGTTTAAGATTGTATCTTTCCTAACACCATCTAACGGTAGGGTTGTATGTGCCACGGTGTAGTGCTAAAACATTAGGGCATGGACAACATTTTATAACCAAACATTTATTATAATAAAATTGACATTTATTTATAAGCTACCAACCTGCAAAAAATACCCAAGTTAGGGAAACATTTAAACAAGACAAAAAAGCTTAAGTTTGCAAAAAATCATGTCCCCAGCGAGTTGCTAAGCTATTGCGATCTCTTCAAACCTCCCGTAGACGCATAGGCTAATTGATTACTAAGTCTAGGCTTAGCCCAGGCTCTCCTAAGCCCACCAATTCGCAACTTATGGTGCAAATTTTTAATATGCAAGTTATTTTTATTTAATAGTCGTCACTAATCGGCTTGTGATGGGTTGATTAAAAATACAAGTAAAATATTAAAAGAAATACTTTACTCATACGCAACCAGAAAAATTAAAATCAGGAACTTGTTTACACTTACTAATCAACTAATGCCTTTTTAGTATCTAATCTTATTTAAAACTGGGGGTTTGATTTTTTTGAAGGATTTTTTCATGCATTTTTAAGAGATGAATATTTTGATTTTAAGCTTTCTGCTAATTTTTTTTAAAAATAAAATGTTGGAATTTTTTAATTATTAAAAAATATAATTTTTTGCATTAAAATAATATCATTTTATACCAAAAAAAAAAAAAAAGGACCAGGGTCGGATCCTCGGGTTGGAACCAACCCAGGTTGCTAACCAGCGACCCGACTGGGCCTGAAACACTAGCCCAATTAGAATTCTCTTTTTAAAAAAACAAAACACTCCAAACCCATTTTAAAATAAGACTAGGCCTACTTTCAATTAACAGAAAGTGCCCGGCCCATATTTGTCATTCCCATTAGTCAAAAACCCCACCCGAGCAACGCCCCTGGCTCGACCCGGTTCGCAGCCGCCGCCACTCCCCCTCTCGGGAGACCGACGAAAGCGGCAACGGCAGGCCTATCTCGGTGGCCGTGCACTCAACGCCAAAGCCGGCGTCTCGAGCCGCCTTTATCTATGTCGCGCCAGTGACGGATTCGACCCCCCAACCGAGCAGGGTTGGTGCCGCGGCAACATCGGCCAACCCAAGGGACACGAAGCCGCTCTAGATCGAGAGGACTACAACTTCCATAAACATCACTCCGGCTCGAACCTGTCTAATGCAAGCAAAATATATACAAATGGCAACAGCAAATCGAACAACGAGCAGCGTTTGAGAGGAGAGGTTTGCGGATCTCATTCGGGCATCACGTCAAACAGCTGCGGGCACTACTATAACGAGGGATTTCCAACTCAACCAAAGTTCAAACCTGCGCCGGGACTCTCGACACATGACAAACAATACGCACAACAACTCAACAGGGGATTGGCGGGGCCGGAGTTTACATGAGCCGGATGGTCGCGAGCTTCGACTCTGCACGCCCGAAAACAGGGCACAAATAGGTTGAGGCTTACTAGAGCTTCGGCGCGGAAAAGGAGGCACGGCGGCGGGTCATTGGCCTTGATTCAGGCACGGTGGCTGGCGGTCTCCCCCTCTGACACTCTTTTCTTGCTCTCAGTTGCGGCTCTACCTCTTGATTCTCTCTCTGTCTCTCTATCCGAAACTCCCCCCTCTCACCATTTTCTTCTTCTTCTTTTTCCTCTTGTCCCCTCCCTCAAACTGTTCTAATGGCCCTGGTATTTATAGGTGAGGAGCTTGCTCGACAGAGGTGCTTCGACTGTTAGTCCTTGGCGCGTCGACTAGGCTCCTTCTTTGGCCGAACCCATGTCCCATTGGCCATTTCATCCGCGGCAAGCCTGACCAAGGCAGGGCCAAACTTGCTCTGCAACTCGGCGGCATTGAAGACGTCTGCCCAGAGGTCCCTTCCATCGCCGGCTACGGGTGTCCTCGCGGACGTGAGGTGCAGAGAAGGAGGAAGGAGGAAGGAGGAAGGAGGAAGGAAGTGGGGAAAGGGGGCCAGGCCGGGGAGAGCTGCCGCGAGATGGGCCCAGGCCAGCGCGGGGGAAGGGGGAGAGGAAAAGAAAGGGGGCTAGGGCGAAAGCCCAACCTCCGAGCCCTTTCGTTTTTCCTTTTTAAAAATAATATAAATAATAATTTTTAAATTTTAATATTTATCTGAAATGTAATAAAATAAAATAAAATAATTAATTGATGCAAATAATATTAGTGTATTAGTGCTTATGTGGTGTGAAAATCATTTTTTGTTAGGTCCGAATTCATCCATGATTTTTATGCAATTTAATCATAAATATTTAGTCAAAATTTAGGTGTCAATAAATTTGGGTATTTGTAATTGCATAAATTAAAATGAACACGTGTGTGTGTGTGTGTGTGTTTTTTTTTTTTGTGTATCTAAGATGACCACATGTGGTTTGGTCTTCATCTATATGAACGCACATCGCGTGCAATTCTATAGCTTATCAAACACAGATTGATGACTTGCTGTCTATGCGGTGGTCTAGTGTGAACGTATATGTGGTCTTGTTAGGGCGTTATCCGTTTGCCAATCCGTTTGCTATATTAGTTGACATAAAAACTGTACTGCTGAAATGCTTCGGAGAACAGATACCAGGTCTCTTTGGCGGCAAGGGTATAAGTGACAATAGATGACAGTCACCTAGCTGTCGTTAGTGAGTTATGTTTTTCACCTAGGAATATGCTGTGGTGCATTTAATGTGAAAGTTCCTCTAGAAAGGATTCGCACTGCATGTCTTAAGCTTTATGTATAAGACCAACCTTCAACACAAAGTACAATCTCCTCAATATTTGAAATGGTCTAATTAAGTCCTAAATCTTTATCAAAAATGTAATTGAGTGCTAAATGTAGATTAAAAAGTTGAAAAGTTCAATTTGAGACAATTTTTGGAGAGCCATGCAGGCAATTTAAGACTTGATTGTATTGTTACAAATAAGTTTAAGACTAAATTGAATCAATAAAATTAAGATTTAATTGCATTTCATACTTGAAGGTTAGGACTTCCAACTTATTTTTCCCATATAATTGGCACAATCATAGTTTATGTCCGAGAGTATTTTTTAGCAAGAGAGTTTTTCTTTACTATTTTCCTATTTACAATATTATGAGAGTAAAGTTATTTTGCCCCAAAACCACCCCAAGTACAAATCGTCTTCAAAAAGGGAAGTGAGAGACTCCTTTGAAATATCACAGAAATACGACTCCACACAGAGAAGGAAAGAGTCGCCAACCTGGCAATAAATAAAGGTTGTTGAAACATATTACATTGCTTAATAAATTCATGTAAATTTTATATAGAACGCGACAATAAATAAAGATTGTTGAAATATTCTACATTGCTTAACAAATCTAAGTGAATTTTATATACAGGACGGCAACAAATAAAGGTTGGACTTTCTAATAGAGGAGACACGACAGCAAGATAGAAGCTATAAGAGAGGAGAGAGAATAAGATTATGATCTGCATGTGTGGTAAAGTTAGCGTATTTAGATAATGTTGTCAAATTCTAAAACCTCTAAATCTCTACTTGTTCATGTGTCAGCCTAAGCCTAGCCGGTCCCAATCAATTATTGAATGTCTAAAGTTGCGGATACGATTAAGCTAATTTGCTAGTCCTTGCTATAATTAGATCCCATTAAAATTAAAAAATGAAATGATAATAAAGATTTTTATGGGGAATGCTTCAATCCATATTGAAACGAAACAAGTTTTTTTCTCAAAAGCCTTCTTTGCCTTAAATTAATTTCTAGTCACTGGATAATAATAATGCAACTTGTGTAAACACTACCCAAAGCCTTCTTTGCCTTCTGCGCCTACTGCACTCTTTAATATATATATATATATATATATATATATATATATATATCTTGGCCTTCTCCACTCTTCAAGTTCCATAAATATGAACTTGCAATCATCTCAATAGGTAATCTAAATGTAAGCCAACACTATCCATTCCGTCGTTCCTACCAATCGGAAATAAGCCTCCTTTTAATTCTTAACACGCAAACCAATTGCACTCGGTTTCGCATCGCAGAATGCAATTTGTGGAGGACTTCATATGTTGCTCTCAAAATGTCCATTTTCAACGTTTTCTTCAAGCCTTTTGTGCCCTTTGCCTCTTCATCAAGTTTTATGATTTTTTATTTATTTATTGCATTACCTAGAATAGTTTACACACAATGGGGAATCTGAGCATGTAATCGATGATTCCTAACTTAAAAATTTCCTGACAACCCTTACAAATGGTATCAATCCGTAGATTGGGCTGACATCTTCATATCTACATTTAAGATAAAATGGAACAGGTTGTATCCATCATGAGACAATTATAGCATCTAGCAAGTAGCTAGACTGTCGAACTCTTTATAAATGTTCAATGAAATTTTGTTAGATGGTCGGTTTTCAGTTATTACATTGCAACTTGCGGAAGATGTCATCCATCATTCTCATAAAGTCAATTTTAGACGTTTCTTTGTAAGTCTTTCTTAACCCTTTGCCTCTTCATCAAGTTCCATGACAATACCCAAAGCATTTTGCTCATTGCTAATGATTTCTGAGCATGTGACTTCCGTTTTCTAACTTCGAAATCTCTCGATGCTCCCAACCAACTGTACTAATCTAGAGAATTGGATTGGCATCTTTAGATTTACATTTATTTCAAAGTGCAACAAGTTGTCTCCGTTATAAAGGCAATCATGGTATCTAGCCAGTAGCTAAAATCTTGGTGTCTTACTTTGCCCATTGCCTTTTCATCAAGTTCCATGAACTTTTGGCTTATTACAGTAACTAGAGTTGTTGCCATGCCATTGGTGAAATCTAAATATATAACTTCCGATTCTTAATTTAGAAATCTTCTAACGCGTCAATGTAGACGATTGTGCTAGTATCTTTATGTTTACATTTATTAGAAGTGTACAAGTTGTCTCCATCATGAAGGCAATTATAATATCTAGCTAGTAGCTGGAAGGTAGGACTTCTACCATATTTTCCTTTAAGTTTTGTAAAATGGTCAGTTTTGACATATTATATGCAACTTCTCGAAGACTTCATGTGTCGTTTTCATAAAGTCAATTTTTGACATTTCCTTGTAGATCTTTCCTAGCCCTTTGCCTCTTTGGTATGTTCCGCGAACTTTCAGTTGATTGCTATACCCAAAGCAATTTGAATACAGTTGCTGAAATCTAAATATTTATATTCTAGTTCCTTACTGGGAAATTTCCTAACAATGTGCCAATCTGAAGGAATAGGCTAATATCTTAATATTTAAATTCATTATAGGAGTACAAGTTGTCTCCATGATAAACGTAATTATACTATCAAATCAGTAGCGAACAGAGGACTCTTTCAAAATGTTGAAAGAGTTCATGAAGTTTATTTAAAATGGTTAGTTTTCATATGGTAATATGCAACTTGTGGAAGACTTCATAAGTCGTTCTCATAAAGTCCATTTTTGACATTTCCTTTATTAGCCCTTTGCCTCTTCATCAACTTCCGAGAACTTTTGGCTTATTACAAAACCTTCCATCTTCAGAAGTCCACGAAAAAGAAGAGTTGGTATTTGCAGCAGTCTCATTTTATCTCAGCTGATAAACAATTCTACAAGAAGAGAAGAACTCGATCCGACGTGATAGTAGCTTGTCTAGCTTGGCGAGAAGAATGAGCAACCACAAACTTGATCAAGTAAGTTGAAGGATTAGACCAGTCTTTTGCATTCCATCTTATGATCCATTCAATTAACATGATTCTGGAAAGTTTGTAAGAAGCACTACATATACTTATTAACATACAAAAACTAATTTTTTTTTGGGACCAATTAAGTTAAAAAAGAAAAAAAGTACATTATGGATGAAAATTAAGGAGGCAATAGTTCACTAATCATTTTTGTAATTTTTCCTCAACTATCGGTTTGCTTATGTTTAATCTCAGCACTACATGTTCAACTATGGTGCTTAGTCAATCTTTTCCATCGGTATTTCAAACGGAAACACGGAATTTGTCCTGAAATTATGTTGGGGGATTAGTTTTTTGTTTGCCAATGTTTGAAGAGTTTTTTTTTCCCCTCAAAAAGTTCGAGAGAGTTTAGGAATCAAACAAGTCACAAAAAGTAGCATGATGACATAAATTAAAATTGGCAATATCACACATAAGGAGAGTTTTTGTACATTGCCTATGTTTATTATGAAAAACTTTGCTCGTATGTAAAGATAATTCTCATAATGAGATATCAATATTTTAAATCATATTGAAAGAGTAAGGGGAGGAAAGCCTACATACTAGTGGGATCATTTAGGTGGTCAGAGAGAATAGCTCTTGCATATGCAATTCTAAATTCTGCCTTGGGGTATTGCTAATATTGCATAGTTATTGATGAGTGCTGCTCCATTTTGCTTTACTGTTTTCGCAAATTCACTGATAATGGTCCACTGTTCAACATGTGATCTTCACGAAATCTCTTGCCAGCAACATGTTTGAAGTGCCGTTTACATACACAAAATAAGCTTATTATAACGATCTTTAGGTTTTGTAACCATACTAAGATATAAAGCATAGCCACAATACAGCTTAATGAAATGGAAGCACATGAAAATTTAAGAACACGGAAAACTATCATCTTGCTTTATGACATGCTTATTGTCACATTAATTGTGTTGTAACCGATACAGTATGCTAGAAACAATGGGCGATCTGGAACGCAAGATCATGTCTTAATCTACATAGAGGGTATGCTCTATGGCGTGCCTCGCAACCCCGTCGAGCATAGTATACCTGTGGTTCGTCCTCAATCAAGCAAAGTAAACAACAAAGCCTATGAACCAGAGATTCTGGTCGTCGGTCCTTATCACTATGGAAAAGACAAATTTAAATCCATGGAGGAGGAAAAAATGAGGTACGTGCAGCAGTTGCTTCAGAGGCGAAATAAGGAAAGCGTGGACCGGTATATGCCGACTCTAAGAGAACTGGAACAGCTGGTGCATAATTGCTACGCGGAAACTATCAACCTCTCCCAAGAAAAGTTCCTAGCGATGATGCTTATCGATGGTTGTTTCATTGTTGAGTTGTTCCGTAAGTACAATATGGAGAAACCGAGAAACAAAGACGACCCACTTATGGAGGCGCATTGGATTTGATACTTTTGCCTCCAGCGCGATTTATTGCTGCTCGAGAACCAACTCCCGCTTTTTCTCTTGAACAAGCTATATGACCTGACTAAAGGTCCGGACGAGCATCTCGAGCTCATCGATATAGCTACCACGTATTTCGATTTTGAACTAGGAGACTCGGGCCAATATCCGACACTTCGTGAGAGCAAATATCTTCTTCATCTAATGCACACATGTTGGACTTCGCCTGCCTAATGTGCCCCGTCTATATGGCGAGCCCCGCCAACGAAAGAGAAACTCATGTTCATGTCCTCAGCAACGGAGCTCGAGAATCCGGAGTCAAGTTGAGGGCAATGCGAGGACGACACATGAAAGACATCAGATTCAAGAACGGCAAACTGGAGATACCGGTCTTGAGTGTACAGGACCACACAGAGTCACAATTTCGAAACCTAATCGCGTATGAGCAGTGAAGGATTTAATCATGGGCCTAAGTCGGCCCGGCCACAATGGGCCTAAGGGCCCGGCCCACGGGAATTAGGCCTGTGGAAAAGGGAACCTATAAAAGGGATGAGAAAGAGAATGAACGCACCTTTTCGCATTTAGTACGTTCATATTTCTCTCCCAAGAAGCTCTCTTTCTCTCCAAGACGAAGAAGCGACTCCGTCATCCCTAAAACGGCGAATCTTTGACATCGGATCGAACGGGACCAAAATTCTCTTCCTCTTTGCGGCGTCGGTGTCTAATCTGTGGCCAACAAGGTACGCTCGAATCCGTGGTGTGCTTTTGATCGGTGATACGTGACATTCCGGGCTTATCTTCCGCATATGATTTAGGGGTTCGGTTTAGGTGCCGAATCCGGCTTTTCGGGATCCGACAGAACCCAACATTGGTATCAGAGCCCGTGTTAGCGTTTTCCCGACTTGTATGATGTTGTATGATGTTTTATGATTGATTTTTTCGCAAATGAACTTCGGCCGTACGGATCGAGGCGAGAAATCCCGACACCCGAGCGTTCTTCGCCATTTTTTCCTACTTTTCGTAAGTCAAAATCAAAATATAATGGCATAGGGAGGAAGGCGACGTCGAGACGAGTCCGGCGACGTGTCGCGCCGCCGGAGGCCACCGGACGCGCCGCCACGCGCGGCCGGAACGCGGGGTCATCGGCGCGCGTGCGTTGCACGCGCCGACTCGGCTCCCCGCGCGAAACGCACCGTTTTGGCCCGGGCGCGTGCGACGTACGCGCGAGCGAAACGGCGCGCCCATTTCGCCCAGCGCGTGCGATGCACGCGCGCGCCAAACGGCGCGTCATTCGGCCCGGCGCGTGCCACGCACGTGCCGATGACGTCATCGTGACGTCATCCCGGCATGCGCTTGCACGTGCCTGGCCGGTTCATCCGACCGGCAGACTGGTCCGACCGACGACCGGTCCGACCGGGCGACCGGCCCGACCGTTGACTGTTGACCGCGACCGTTGACCGACCGTTGACCGTTGACTTGACCGTTGACCGGCCGTTGACCGTTGACCGACGACCGTTGACCGTTGACCCAAGAAAAAAAAAAAAAAAGGGAAAAGAATTTGTTTCGTTTTCAATTATGTCTATGTGGATTATATGTAATCCATTTTTTGTTCTGCATTTGTTGCAGGAACAATGCCTCCCCGAAAGCCGCGTGCATCTGTGCGCACAATGTCAAATGAACAAAAGGAAAGGCTTTCAAGGTTGATAACCGATTTGAATGGTTATCGATGGGAGAGTGACGACATAATTGATCATGTCATAGAGGTCAACAACAAAATTCAGGAAGTCATTTGGAACGGTTATCCCATGCGAGATATTCAGATGATGCGATTCTTTATGAACACTCTTCCACAAGGATAGCAAGAAGTGTTGAATCGCCTATGGGAGGTCAAAGGATTTACTAGCTATAAGGCGCTAGTAATGGAATTCGTAGATGAATACCATCGGGTTGGAGCCACAAAGACTGCGACCCAAGGAATGACTTCGATTGGGCTAGGGACGAATGTGCGTAGGAGAAATCCTAAGGAATATCCGTCTGTTTTTCGGTGGCTGTCAAGAATGCCAGAAAATTTTACGAGAGAAAAAGAAAAAGAAATTGGAACATGTAGCAGCTTTCCCTATTAGTTGTAATATGCATTGTTTTTAAATATTATAGCTGTTTTTTATTTAGTGTTCTTTGTGAACATCTTATGTAATGTTAGCTACCTGATTGTTGTTGATATAGCAACCTATTTGTTAGCAATATTGAGTGAAAGCATTATTATTATATTGTATGTCAATTATCTGCTGCTTTCGTGATTGCTGGTTCTTTGTGGGTAGTTAGCTTTGGGTAGTAATAGAAGTTTTTGTAGCTTCATAGAATTGATTTTGCATATGACAATCATATTAATGATAGTTTTAAGTTAGGATTTTTGGAGGATGATTGGAAATATAGTGACCTTTTGATTCTGAAACCTTACTTAAAATTATTAATTAATGTGATGGGTTTGTGCAAAATAGATGCATAAGTGATAGGCATTAATAACTCGTGCATATATGTCGATGTGTTCGGATCAATGGCTTCAGCCCACAAAGAGCATAGTTGCTTTGAGCCGAACAAAGGTGAAAAGCTCAATGGTGACAACTATGAATTTTGGCAAATGAAAATTCAATGTATACTGGAAAAGCAAAAAGCACTAAAAGCTCTTGACCATGTTATGGAAGATCTAGAAGATGCTATGCGCCACCTTGAGCTAGCTGATCATCGCCTCAAGGCATTAGAGCAGGAAACATATATTTTCTGTGTTGCTGTTAGCTTAGAAGGGGCTTCATGCTCTAAGCACAAGCGCATTGATTCGTTCAATATGTGGAAATGTAAGGAATCAAGTCCTTCTTGCAAGAAACCAAGAATTAACCAACAAAAGAGAGGAAAACGTTCCCATGTGAAGAATATCTCAAGGGTGAAGTGTTACAACCGTGACCAATGGTCACTATGCCCGCAATTGTCGCGAGCCAAAGAAGGTACACACCCTTGGTACAATTGGGAACTTTGCATATGTGTCAAGTTCTATATTCTTGACTGAATCTAATCCTCGTGGACTGTGGATTCGGGAGCGACAGACCATGTAGCGAAGGATAGAGGATCCTTCGTGGAATTCCGACGAGTACCAACCGGAACTAAGTGGATCTATGTGGGAAACAACTCGGAACTGAAGTGAAAGGAATTGGCACATGCCAACGAATATGCGTGGTGGACGCACCTTGTTCCTTCATGATGTGTTGTATGCTCCGGAGATTCGTCGAAATTTAGTGTCTGTAAAGTGTTGGTTAAATTAGGTTTTAAGTTGAACTTCCATAATAGAGGTGTAGATTTGTATTTGGATACAAACTACTATGGTCATGGTTATTTTCTGGATGGTTTCATTGTATTAGATATTGATTATATTAATACAAATGTTTGTTATTCCCTTCTCACGTCTCCTAATATATATGATAGTGATGTGAATGTATGGCATGCTAGACTTGGTTACATTGGCCTACAGCATATGAATAGACTAGCCAAAGAGGGCTTGTTGGGCAACATCGAAAAAGTCGATTTGCCCATATGTAAGCATTGCCTAGAAGGGAAATCGACAAGGAAACCATTTGGAAAAGGTAAAAAAGCTGAATTTCCTCTGCATTTAATCCATTCTGATATCTGTGGTCCAATGAATGTGAAATGAAGGCATGTGGCTGTTTATTTCATCACTTTTACAGATGATTATACTCGATTCGGATATGTCTATTTAATTTCTCACAAATCTGAAGCAATAAGTTGTTTCAAAAGGTTTATGAACCTGGTAGAGAATAAAAAAGACAAGAAAATAAAATCATTGAGATCCGATCGAGGACAAGAATATTTATCTGATGAGTTCAGAAAATTATGTGATGAAAAAGGAATAGAAAGACAGTTATCTATTCCATATACTCCTCAACAAAATGGTGTTGCGAGAGAAAGAAACAGAACCCTACTAGAAATGGTTAGGTCCATGATGGCGCATGCTAACTTGCCAATCACCTTTTGGAGTGATGCGTTGTTATCCGCTGCCTATATACTTAACCGCGTGCCTTCCAAATCGATTGCTTCCACTCCATATGAGTTATGGACAGGTAGAAAACCAGACTTAAGTTTTCTTAAGCCATGGGGTTGTGCTGCCTATACACTTGAATCCTCTCACAAGTTTGGGAAATTGGGTCCCGAGAGGCAAAAAGAGTATTTTCATAAGATACTCGAACACTCAAAAGGGTATGTGTTCATAGGTGAGCAGGAAAGTGGGAGTATAACTGAATTTGAATCACGAGATGTCACATTCTTAGAGGATGAATTTCCTAAGAAGGGCGAAATAGGGGAAGACAACACCCTATTTGAAACCTCGGATCAAGATAATGATCTTAGTGGAGTTCGTCCAAGTGGGAGTAATATGAGAAGTGATGAATTGAATTCGACTCATTCTCAATTGCAACCACATGATGAGACGACATCATTATCTAATCCCAAAGTGGGAGCATAATGGGGAATGATGTGCAAAGAGCACAAACTCCCATACGGCGAACAAGTCGCCAAAGTATTCCCCGTCGACGTTTTGACATTGAAGGGGAAACTTTTATGGTTGCTCCACAAGATGAGGATGAGCCTAGAAATATTAATGAGGCTCTAAATTGCCCCGATAAAGGAAAAATGGATTCATGCAATGGAAGAGGAAATGGAGTCAATGGAATCAAACCAAGTCTGGGAACTGGTTGATCTTCCAAAAGGACGCAGAGCTATTGGGAACAAATGGATTCTCAAAGTAAAGCGAAAGGCTGATGGCTCGATAGAAAGGCATAGGGCTCGCTTTGTAGCGAAGGGGTATAATCAACAGGAAGGGATTGATTATGAAGATACGTTTTCTCCCGTAGTAAGATTTACCTCGATTCGCATTATTCGGCAATAGTATCTAGTATGGATCTTGAGTTACATCGATGGATGTAAAAGACTGCTTTCCTCAATGGAGAATTAGAGGAAGAAATATACATGGAACAACCAACTGGTTTCATGGTAAAAGGCCAAGAAGAAAAGGTGTGTCGACTTTTGAGGTCGATATACGGCCTTAAGCGATCATCGAGACAATGGTATATACGTTTTCATAATGCCATAATGGCATATGATTTTACAATGATTGATGAGGATCATTGTGTATATATCAAAAGATCCAAGGATCAATTTGTGATCATATCATTATATGTTGATGATATACGATTGCCGAAGCAATATGGAGTTTGTTCATACTTGTCAAGAGTTGGTTGTCTTCCAACTTTGAAATGAAAGATATGGGTGAGGCTGAATACATTGTTGGAGTTAAGATTTCAAGGGATCGTTCAAGAGATCGTTGTCTCTTTCGCAAGAAACATATATAAATAAAGTTCTTGAACGATTTCGTATGCAAGATAGTAAACCCATAGACACTCCTATTGCGAAAGGTGAAGGATTGAGCCATAGATCAGTGTCCGAGGACTCCACAAGAAAAGGAACAGATGAAACATGTTCCTTATGCTAGTGCATTGGGAGCTTGATGTACGCTATGATGTGTACAAGACCCGACATATGTTTTGCAGTTGGAATGGTGAGTAGATACCAATCCAATCCAGTCTAGCACATTGGAAGTCAGAAAGAGAATACTAAGGTATCCGAAGGGAACCGCTGATTTCAAGTTGAATTATTAAGGAAAGGATCTGCGACTTGAAGGCTATTCTCGATGCTGATTGGGGAGGAGATTTAGATGAAAGGAAATCTACCTCTGGTTTTGCTTTCTTACTGAACAATGGCGTCATATCATGGAGCAAGAAGAAGCAAACGTGTATAGCCTTATCCACGATGGAAGCTGAGTTCGTGGCATTATCAGCAGCGGTACAAGAAGGAGTATGGCTTAAGAGATTTTTGGATCATTTAGGTATTGTTGAGAAAGCTGCATATCCGTTATTGGTTAACCGTGATAGCCAAGCAGCTATAGCATACACTAAAGATCCAAAATATCATGGCAAGACCAAACATATAGATACCAAGTATAACTTTGTAAAAGATATGGTTGCACGAAAGGATGTGAACTTGCAGTACATATCTACGCATAGAATGGTAGCAGATCCTATGACAAAGCCAATACCTAGAGATGTGTTTTGTGGTCATGTGAAATCTCTAGGATTGCGTAGAATCTGATGTACTGGATTGTAATTTCCCTGAGTTGTTCACATGAATGAACTAGTGTTGTTTCATTAATTAATGCCTATGAATCTTTTGTTTGATCTTTATGCATCTTAATGCTTAGTGCATTATATTATGTTGAGAAAGTATGTCGGACAGATAAGAGATTAGCCCACTCACACGGGTAATTGCCTCTATTTACTATGTGATAGATAGAGATGAGACTGTTTTTTTTAAGCTTATTATCTAAGTGATAATCGATAGCTCAAGCTTAAAATACGTATGTCGCCTTAACTGAGTGTTAAGATGAGGACATAGTACACACGATGTCCGAAAGTAAAATAACCCACACATTTTACTTTATCTCGTCTAAGATGCCGATGCGAGTTCGATGAATTTTATGAATGAGTCAATACGTGAACTCAAGTTAGACATTGGGTATGTCTGAACTATCATCTGTACGGTATTGATGGTGAAGACATATGCTCCATGGGAAAGGAGTTAATACCGTAATACGTATTTCATACTACGTATGCATTAGACTACCTATAAGAGTGGCAAAAGTTTGATCTCAACTTTTATGACGTGTGAGACTCTTGAGGAATAGAGTTCCTCAATTTTAGTGCCCTCATGACTCTTACTTATTTTCAAGATTTCTATTTAGTGTTTGCTATCTTAGAATGTTGCCAATGGTCATGAGTTGATTCGATCTAATGGGACATTTCTAGAAAAGCAAGTTGAACTGAAATTGAGAGTTTGAAGGAAAGAGGAAGATCGGATTTGTAGAATCACATTGTGATTTTGTATTCACAGTCGACCAATTATGACTGTCTTTGGGATAATCATAATTGTGAATACAATAAATATATCATTGTTTAAATGAGATTAAGAGAGATATAAATGTGATCGATCGATCTAGGGTACTGCATACTATTTTTTACTCGGAAAATGATGCCCATTATGAGCTGCTATATATTCCTAACAGATGTATAGCAACGAGTTCTCAAAGTATGCTGGTCGCACGGATTATTCACCGGTATGAATGTTGAAAGAGGAAAAGAGGATTTTCAGTTGATGGGCCTAAGTTGGGCCTATCCGCCCATGCTGGTTTTTGACCCACCATGTGCGAGTGGGAGATGAAGGATTTAATCATGGGCCTAAGTCGGCCCGGCCACAATGGGCCTAAGGGCCCGGCCCACGGGAATTAGGCCCGTGGAAAAGGGAACCTATAAAAGGGATGAGAAAGAGAATGAACGCACCTTTTCGCATTTAGTACGTTCATATTTCTCTCCCAAGAAGCTCTCTTTCTCTCCAAGACGAAGAAGCGACTCCGTCATCCCTAAAACGGCGAATCTTCGACATTGGATCGAACGGGACCAAAATTCTCTTCCTCTTTGCGGCGTCGGTGTCTAATCTGTGGCCAACAAGGTACGCTCGAATCCGTGGTGTGCTTTTGATCGGTGATACGTGACATTCCCGGGCTTATCTTCCGCATATGATTTAGGGGTTCGGTTTAGGTGCCGAATCCGGTTTTTCGGGATCCGACAGATCCCAACAAGCAGCATCGTCAAGGTGGAGACATCAACTACTTTACGGATTATGTGACCTTCATGGATTGCCTCATAAACTCTTCAAAGGATGTCGAGGTGCTTCGCCGTGCAGGGATTATTAAGAACTACTTGGGCGATGACGAGGTAATTGCACAGATGTTCAACAAAATGGGTGACTACGTCACTATATCCAATTTCTATTACTCCGAGATTTTCAAAACTGTGAATGCATATTGTAACAAGAGGTGGAACGTTTGGATGGCAAAACTAAGTAGGGAATATTTCCATAGTCCTTGGGCTTTCTTGTCCGTTCTCGCAGCCATTGTGTTGCTCCTTCTCACGGCAGCGCAAACAGTATTTAGTATTCTTTCTTATACGAAGCAAAGTTGAATGTGATCAATGCTGGTTTATATATTTCCCTCGGACCATCTCCTTTGTGTTCTATAGTCAATGGTATATTCTTGGTTTCCCTATGAGGACGAACCACATGTGCTTAAAGTTTGATATTAGATTACTTGGACAGTGAACTACATCGATTACAGTCTTAACCATTTTATAGTATCAATATTGGTGCTGATTTCGGGAGATTTCTTTTGTACTTGCCTAACTATGGGATACGACGGTTAATTCCGCTTATTCTAGGCAGAAATCAAAAGTTCCTTCCGCCAAAAATAGAATATCATTTTGCGTTTCCACATGCAAAGTTTGATAATGAATTTGAATTGTCGATGGTCAAACGTGAAACGTGACTGTTCATTATTAGTCTAGCCAAATATTTGTAATTTATGAAAGAAATAACAATTTTACCATCTACAAACTCAACAGAAGTTGGCACTTGTTTTTTAGGTGTCACAAGTGGCCGTGAAACTGTTTATAAGTAACTAACTAAATAACAATTTCACCATCCACAAATCCAATAGTACATTACCACTTGTTTTTTAACATTTTACAAGTGGATGTGTAACTATTTGCAAGCTTCCAATCAAATAACAATCTTACCATCCACAAACCTAATGGTAGATCACTAGTTTTTTTTAGATTTTACAATTGGGTGTGTATTTGCTGCAGTAGATTATGAGTTCTTACATACTTTTCTAGTAGGATTGGTTAATGATATAACACAAACTATACCTCTATAATGTCTTAGTAGATTATTAACATTGTTTTCATTAACATTGTCTAATGTAATTCTGTTCTAAATTTTGATAGCCATTTAGTGACAAATTGCATAGAAAATTAAGGATTAAACTTGCCCCTAAATGAAAATAATATAATTAAATTTCATACCATATAGTTTTTAGGAGCATTGATTACTCATTGCATTGAACCAGCAATGGTGAACAGACCTCATCGATCACATGGATTGAGCTGATAGTGAAGCAAAATTCGGCCAAGCACGGGGGCACAGTGACCAAATATTTTAGCCTAGAATCAGAATATTTGAGCTTCTTAAGTTGGTTAAGCCTGTTAAAGTTAAAGACTCTAAGGCTGCGTTTGGCAGTCGGGATAAAATTCAGGAGAGGATATGATTTATCATATCCTATGTTTGGTGCTCGCTTAGGACATGATAAAGTCGGATATAAGAGAGATATATGTAAGATAAAATTATCCCATGGGGGAGGTAGGATAAAGGTGGATAGGATTTCTAATATCCATAATAGGAAAGTTATTTTTCTCGAATAACAAACTTATTAAATTAATAAAATTGAAATTATATTTCGGTATAAATAATATTTGAATTCTAATTTAAGAAATTAAAAATAAAAAATAAAAATTTATATTTTTAATTAATCTTATCTTAATTTATATATTCAACTTTAATTCTATCTTATAATAAACATTCAATCTATAAATTAAATATTATATTTATTATAAATTTTAGGTATTTTTGTATTTAAGGTATGTTAGTACAATTTACTATTTGATAAATTTTTATTAAAGAATGATGAAAGGGGAAAAATAAATAATAAAGAAAAATAATATAAAAAGAGGAAAAAAATTAAGGAATAATGTTACGAGAGATTTTCACTATCTCCGTTTATGAACATTTAGGTTCATTTATATACCTTTATAATGATATGTCGTTTATATTAAAAAAATATACATGATATGATGTAAATATATCCGACTTTAATACTGCGATTCACCAAACAATGAACATAATATAAAAAAATCCCAGGATTTCATATCTTATTCTATCAAATCCTATTCCGATTAGAAATTCGGACGACCAAACGTAGACTAAGTTTAATTAGAATGAACCCTAAGTAGGTCAAGGTCTGCCAAATTGAAGCCCACGGAGAACAAGAATTCGGCCACAAGGGACAAGGCTGGCCGAAAATTTCAATGATGGGACAAGCTGAAACGAAGCTTCGTCCAATCTGATGTCAGCTCGTTTGACTTAGGCCCAGAGAATTACAACCCATATTAAGGTCTAAGCCGGTCCAAACCTAGGTCATGCCCTATATATTCAAACATATACCTCATAACCTAGGGGTCTTCAACCGGAAAAAAAAAAAAAAAAATAGAGGTCGGGAAAGCAAGAAGAGCAAAATAATGCACTTGAGGGTATGATCAACTTGTTTGAGGACGTCTTTGTGAGCGCTATTAACGATGGACCATTGGAGGGAATTGACACAAGCCCGCTAAAGTAAAACCCTTTTAATTTTCTACATATTTCCTTGCGTGGGAGCTTTTATTGCTTTCTAGATGTTTGCATTTGCTTTCTAGGATTTTATTTTGTAAGAATTGATTGTTGCACTTTCCATTCGATAAAATGTAATTCAATTGATGAAAGTCAATAAAACTACAATTTTTTTTTTTTGGGGCATGATGTGATACACAAAATTAGCCTCGTGATGATATCCGACCTAAAGAAGAAAATATGATCCAAGAAAGGTTATGAGGCCGAGCCTTCCTCTTGCTTCCTCATCTCACAGTTTTAAAAGAAGAATGGAAAAACATTTTGAAATCGTTTCTTAGAATTCGCTCCAATTTAACCCTGTTTGTTTTTTTGATTCATGTACTTTATGCTTTCGATATGATTCAATGCACAATGGTGTAGGAATGGTCCAATCCAATGTGATAGACGCCAATAATGATGATCATGATGATCTAATTTATAATCCACTAAAGTGCAACGTAGTTGGGAACAACATGAAAGGCCCAGGCCTCTAGGGGTTCGACATGGATTACTAATTCTAGAGTTAGTTGAACTCTCTCAAACCTATATTAATTTGCAACCTAGGTTCAAGTTCTTAACATGCAAATTAATTTCATTTAAGAGTCGCGACTAATCTAATTTTTAGTGGGTGAATTAGAAACTTAAGTAAAATACTAAGAGAATACTTTACTTCTACAAATTAGAGATTATGGATTCATGGATTTGATTACATTATATTATTCTAACGTTCTTTCGATACATTTTCTCTTTTATTTCAAAAATGTTTTGCAAGCAACTTGAATTAATTTTAACCTAACCACTAACGTATGAGGTGTTCATGTGGGTGCTCAACTATTAATGTAGCACTCAATAATCAAGGCATTAAATATATTCCAAGAATAGAAAGGAAGTACTTACCTCGAAGCAATGCAATCCATAGCAACGGTAATGAAAAACACATATTCAATCTAAATATGATTTCTAATTACTATGCAATTTTACTCAAATCTTTTTAGGGTTTCTCTTATTTAAATGAAAACTAATCCATATGCAATGCATGATATTCTAGCTATTCTAAGATGGCATGCAATTGAAATAAAACTATTCTAAGATGACATGCTTTCGATGTCTCTAAACATGCAATCTCTAAAATGACATATAACTTACTTAAATGACCTAACTCTAATGACAAGCAATAATTAATATGCAACCTATACATACAATTTCTAAATGACATGGAATTTATGCATCCAACTCTATATGACATGCACATTATATATATATATATATATATATATATATATATGTTGTATTTTCAATGAAATTCGGAATAAATAAATGCCATTATTTAAACATGCAACCTTATCAAAGAAAATAATCTAATCTATCTTAAGACGATGTTTCTAGTTTTTTCTTATAAATAAATTCGTAATTGAAAATTACTCAAATTAATTATTAAGATTAAGCTATCATCTAACTTAAACTAGGAAATAAACTAAGTGAAATCCTAATCTGAATTGGAAATATATCATAATCTTCTAGAATCTACTTAAATATGCATCCTATCCAAACTATCCTAGTTTAACAAGAAAGTCTTATATAATATGCATTCTAACTTATTCTAATTCCACCAAAAATTAATTGGTGGTGATTCCCGAATAATTGATTTTGCATGTTAATTAATTTGAAAGTTGTGAATCAATATAGGCTTAGAAGAACCCAAGCTAAGAGGAAGCTTAGTAATCCGTAGCCATTCCCTAAATGATTCACTCGAGGAAAGCTCGCAACAATTGCCCATTAGTTTTATCCCGTGGATCTTGCCCATTTGACCTTGGCCACACACTAGTGGTGACATCCCAGATTTTCAGTCCTGTTTTCTATTGAATAAATCGGGCATTTCATTAACGCGCCTATAGGGTTGTTCTTAGAGCTGATCATTCTCGAGATAACTAGACTACCCATGAAAGCCATTAGGGAATTTTAAGGCAATAGACTTGAAAATTCGACCAGGAATTGGCTTCTCGACCGTGCTCATCTTTAAAGGCCATTACGGCATAGTATAAAATCGATTTGAGGTCAGAGATAGGTCGGTTCGACTGAGATATGTGGCCGATTGTGGGTGACTCCACTAAATTGGAAAATTCTCGTCGACCGGCACTAGCTTGATTTTACTGTCGTTTTGGTACCCTATATCCATATTTGGATCCTCAAGATTTTCACCACAACCAAGAGTCACCAATGTATCCAGTGGATTCATAGTGGTTCGAAGAAAAATCGACCACAAGTCTTTGCACTAAAAATCTCTGAAAACTACCTAGTAGCCTAAGTCACGCTAAAAACGCGCCGAATGGAAATTAATCGTCAATTTGAGTTCGATTTCAAAAATTGAAGATTTTGTCATGTCACAATAAATTCTAGGAATATCGACTGAGTCTCAGAAGATTTTTCTACAACCCAAGACTTTTTGGGAAAAAATCGTCGCAGGGCCATTTTTGTTCAGAAAATGCCGGGGATTATTTTTTATTGCGAAATTGGGAAGTAAGATGGATCCATGGGTGAAGAAAAATGCGAAGATGACCAATGTTGCCTTGATTGAATTTATAGAGGTCAATTGGGATTTAATCAAGTGAATTGAGGAGTCCAATTGAAGCCAAATACTTACAAATTCGTAGCTCCCCCTTCCCCCTAGCCAAATGGACCATTTCATGGGTTGTGAGGAGTGCATGTGTGGCTCAATTGCAGCCATAGAACCTTGACTTGATGGACAAGCTTAAGGGGGACAATTTTGTGTAAAACTAAGGCCAATGGGCCCTCCAACCTTATCTCTCTCTCCCTCTCTCCCTCATTGTTGTCCACCCCATCCCTCTCTCCCTCCATTGTCTTGTGCGAAGCCAATAGCTAGCAGGAGAAGACCAGCAGTCCGTCGCATGCTTGGAAGCCATCGTCATCGCCGCCGTGGCCGGGAATCACTGCTCCGCCTCCACCTGCGCCAGGCCGCACGAACCGTCCGCCCCTCACACCATCCAGACTCCTTGTCCGCCTCTGTCCCCACACCTAGGTGACGGTTCAACCACTGCAAGTGGCTGTGGAAGCCCGCCGGAGTTCCATTGAGTCCCCGTTTGGACCGAAACCACCCCCGTTGTCCATCCCCGATCCTTGCCTCACCATTTCAACCTTGTTTTCCTTGTTTTCAGCCAAGAACATAAGGGTTCTTAGTGGGTCTCACAGCAACTTGGAATGCCGTTTTGAGGTGTTTTCGGACCTTGGATCCTAGACTCGCTTTGAAGAAAAGCGACCCTCGCTTCATTCCCGACGTTTCAATTTGAACTAATTGTTAAACGGGTGATTTTTGCTCACTAATCCTTACTTAGTGTGCTAATGATACTTAGGGATTGATTAGATTTAATTAAGTGCAATTAGGTGAATACATTAGATTAGAATAATTAAATTAGGGATTTACCTATGCATGTTAGGCAAATGGTTAGCGTAGTTAGTAAGTAGACAAGTCATATTATTTATTGAATGAGTCTCGGTAATTTTTCGGGCTTGTCTCGGCTTCCAATTAGGCATTACAGGCCTAAATTGGATTTATTGCTATTTAATAATTAATTTTTGTAATTATTTATTTATTTTTCGAAAATTAGAACGGGATAGCTAGCGACTAGAATTTCATGCTAATCACAGTGGTGATCTCTGTTTATTTAACTGAGTACCTGATTGCGCAAATTGAGTGAAGTTGTGTGGATGAGTATTTTACTTTAATATTGATTAATTTTGGCAAGTAAATGAGAAATTGGTTTCATTGTATCATGTCGACTCAATGACTGAGGATGTCATCTAGGAGAAAGACATAGTATTGGCTTGATGATTCAATCTGTCACCTCAGAGAGTGCACGTGGCTCAGTAATGAGTGATATCGCCTTGGAGAATGCACGTGGCTCGGTAATAAGGAATATCGCCTCAGAGAATGCACGTAGCTCGATGATCAGTTCTATCGCCTCGGAGAATGCACGTGGCTTGGTGATCAGTTCCATCACCTCGGAGAATGCACGTAGCTCGGTGATTGGTTCTATCAGTTAAGACTAGATAGTAATGGCTAGAATGACCGAGAAATGGTCAGGTTGACATGTAATCGACTAAATCAATTTTTTTTTTTAATTTAATAACTTAATCTTGATATAAAATCTTTAATAATTTAGCTTGATTAATAGAAGATTGCAAACATTGTGTGGATCGAGAGAAATGAACAATTTTTTTTTTTAAATTTAATAACTTAATGTTGATATAAAATCTATTTCACCTGAGATAGCTTCAAATCCAAGTAGCAAATTTGAAGAGCAAATTTTAATTCGGAAATAAAATAAAAAATTAACAAATTTCACTTAAAATCCCACGATTTCCCTAGGAAACCGGGGAAAATATGGAGCCGGAGGGGTGGGGTGGTTTTCAAGACTGCACCGTTACTATGCCAAGCTTTTTCCAAAAATAAACTAAAAGAATATCACAATTATGAACTATATATAATTTTTCCATGGCCAACACCTTTTTATTTTTTATAATCCAGCGCAATGAGGCTAATTAACTGAAGGCCCATTAGAACATTTTATCAGCCCTTGAACTGATTAAATTCGTTTTATTTATCTGTACAAGTGACCCTAAATCAGAATAGTTTCATGGATTAAGTGAAATTCGAATTTTTAACTTTCAGTTCCTAATTTGGAAATCTATTGACACCCTTGCCAATCGTGTCAATCCACAGAATTGGCCTAGCATCTTTATTTTTGAAAGTGATATCTAACATGATTTTTACATAATAGAATACAAATTTGTCTTCTCAATTCAGTAAAAATAATTGATCTACAAATGGCAATTAATGAGAAAATCTTTTCGATGTGGTCTAACTCTAAATAACTCTAGATAAAATGATAGAACATCAGTTGTCTACAAAGATTATGACGTCCACATTTATAATTAAGTACCTGATTGCACAAATTGAGTGAAGTTGTGTGGATGAGTATTTTACTTTAATATTGATTAATTTTGGCAAGTAAATGAGAAATTAATTTCATTGTATCATGTCGACTCGATGACTGAGGATGTCATCTAGGAGAAAGACATAGTATTGGCTTGATGATTCAATCTATCACCTCGGAGAATGCATGTGGCTCGGTGATGAGTGATATCGCCTTGGAGAATGCACGTGGCTCGGTGATAAGAAATATCGCCTCGGAGAATGCACGTGGCTCGGTGATTGGTTTTATTAGTTAAGACTGGATAGTAATGGCTAGAAAGACCGAGAAATGGTCAGGTTGACATGTAATCGACTAGATCGATTGATTGACGTTTCGATATGTTGTGATTGATTGGGTGCTTATTGAACTGTATTGAATTGCAGGTGGAATCTGAGGCTAAGGTAAGTCCTCTGACTCGTGTTGTGCATAGGCAATCCTCGTAGTGTATTGGCCTTCTAATCGAGTCTTAGGGGGTAGAACTCGCTGAGACGTTGTCTCACTGATTATTATATAACCATTTCAAGTCCTTAGATGGCAGCACCTCCACCTCCTCGTCCTCCTATGCATTTTGATATTCCCGAAGAGATATCGGAGATAGTGTACCACTTCCATATTCATAACCACCCCGAGGGACTGGAGTACGTACTGGTTAAGTCGGCCATCTGGGTTGACATGGGTAATGATGCCTTGAGGCCCTATGAGTATCGATCGTGGTACCGTCACTACTATGATGAGCGAAGAGAGGGTCCCGTATTGGAAGATAGTGTGCCCTTGTACATTTTGGAAGAAGTGTTCGGAGAAGGGACAGTAGATCCTCAGGATGGGTCGATAGTGGGTGCTAAGGATCCTAAACTCAAGGGCGATCCTAAATCACCAGTTTACTCAGCTGGGGGTGTTAACTGGAGTGAAGAGGAAGGAGAGATAGTCGATCAAAAGGAGGATCAGGAATGGGAATGGCCGGTAGAGAAACCTGAGGATGAGCTTGAGATGAATTTTGAGGAAGAAGAGCTCGAGGATGAACCTGAAAAAGAAGAAGAAGAATCTGAATAAGAGGATGATCCAAAGGAGGATCTAGAGTATGACCCGGATGAGAACTGAGATCCCATCTTGTTTGCAAACCTGGATTATGGACTGATGTATGATAGATCAGACTTCTATGAATAGTATTGTATTATATACTATGAGGTTTACTTTGTATAAAAGTGTGGTTGTGGTTTTCAGTTGTGAAAAATATAGCCCTACTTTTCTATACCATTGTTTTATTGTCTGGGGATTATTTTATCTGCTTTCGCATGCGTATTTAAATGAAAGGGTCGGCGATACGGCCTGTAGCGTCGCTATTAATCGACCAAGGTAAGGGATAAGTCCGTGTCCGAGGATCGGGGCGTGACACTAGTCGCTTCAAAGTATATCAAGAACCCTTAAAATCCTTATTGCCATGGATAATGTCAAGCTAGGTACTAAGAGAGTGTCATGGCACGTGGGAATTTTGTTACCTCAGCAACAGTTGGACGACTGTTTTAGAGTGGTATATCAAGCTAGGCTTATCGTTTGACCCTAGTTACTCTTAGGTTGGGCTAGTAAGCCTGGTGGGCCAAGTATTTTGGACTTAATGGACTTGGATTGGGCTAAAGGCCCAACCGGGCTCTCCTAGATAAATCGGTGGGTACCAGTCGGCAGTCGCTTAGGCAAGCTCTCGGGTCTTTGTCAATCGAAATTTAGACCGTTTGGTCCGAGGTCATATTAGCATGATGTCTCTAGACAACAAGTGTAGAAGAAACCTAATTTCAAAAATGAATGCGTGATGACGAAATGACGATATTTTTTTTTAAGGGGAATAATTTTGACATTATCAGCAAATTTGACCCTCAAACCTGGCGAAATGCATGAATGATTTCCAATTTCTCCGCGCGGCGTCCAAGATCCTGAAGTTACAATGGGTCTAGTTACTAAATGCAGAGGTTCATAGATAAAATGGGAACGCGTGATGGTCCAGTATCTCTATTGATGATCGAATGTCTAATTCCATCGTTTGACAGAGAATTCGATCTCTAATGAAATCTCTGTATTAAGAGAGTATAATGCCTCTAGTTTCTGTGTAGAAGGAATACAGTGAGAAAACTAGATGCAGGATCATGTAAAATTATTATGCTTTCTTGAAGGTCGAATTCTGCTATCATTGGCGAATTCAAGAACCCCTAAGCTTTGTTCAAACGCGAGTTGCATGATGGATCTACAGGCAAAATGAAGGTGTTAATAGTGAACATCTTTTCTATCATATGCACCGCCTCGTGAGGTGATTTCCTTTCATTGGCGAGAATTAATCTTGTGGTATTTGTGTTAACTTCTAAATCTCCAATGCCTTTGGTATTATTTTCCCAAGCACACTCTTTGCTCGAATTATTCATGAATATATCAATCCTTTTATATTCTTTTGACTTCTCATGATGGATGAAATTGACGCACAACCGGTTTCTCCAATTAACATGGGACACTTAAATTTCATGGCGTGCATGAGACTTAATGTATAATATACATGAAAACCTATATGGCCAAAAAAGGGAAAAAAAAAAAAAAGAACATCCCAAGTGCCATAACTTGGCACGAAAGGATACATAAGTGCCAAAACTTCTAAAAGGTACACTTAAGTGTCAAAATTGAAAAAGAAAAAAAAAATACTTAAGTGCTAAAATTGGAGAAGAAAGAAATACTTAAGTGCCAAAAGCGAGAATTTTCGGCCAAATAGCTAATGTTACTTTTTCCGACGAAAATTTTAAATAATGTGACATTTCTTTAAAAATATTTTTATTCAACTTTATTCAATTTTCTTTTAAAATCGGATTGAAAAAAAAAATAAAAGCTAAAATTTATTGAAAATACTATATTAAAAAAAAATGGCAAGGCTTGCCGATGGGTGTTTCCGTTGCCACCCATCACCGGAGGAGCCAGCAACCGTCACCAAGCTCGAGCAAGGGCGCCTAGATCTAGGGGACGACGACAACCCTCTCTAGTCCTAAGCCAGTGTTGGCATTGCCTTTGCCCAACCCGAGCGAGGGTTGTCAACCCGCCTGGGACTGACGAGGCCTCACCCTACTCGGTTGACGTTGTTTAAGGGTTTTTAATTTGGGGTGGAATATGGAGGATGACATCCTTTTAGACAAGGATTGCTAAATGGACATTCTAGCTAAACACATAGACTAGTTTTATTAATAAAATAATACCACATCAGATTTCCGACAAGTATCGCTGAAATTGACACTAAAGTGTCTAATTTTCAAAAAAGATAACACTTAAATGTACCTTTTGAAAATTTTGACACTTACATATCTCCTATGCCAAGTTATGGCCCTTGGAGGTGTTCTTTAGCCATAAAAAAGAAAAAAAAAAAAGGTACATGCTATTGCAAAAAAGGGAAGGAACTACATGAAACTTATTTCATTATATGAGATATTTATAGATGAGGGGTGTTTAAATGATGAGACTCACAAATATCAACCTTTATTCTAACCACATAGACGCTTTCATTCATCATCATCAACCTTTGTCACGTCATGGCCAAAAAAAAAAAAAAAAAAAACCTTCGTGGAAAATAAAAATCAAGAGCAAACGATGACGAAGGCTACTTGAAAATGTCGAAATTTCTCTTTTGGAAAATGATGGACAAGTCAACCCCAAGTGGAAAATAAAAATCAAGAGCAAACGATGACCAAGGCTACTTGAAAATGTCAAAATTTGACTTTTGGAAAATGATGGACAAGTCAACCCCAAGTGGCATTTATATAAGTGATCAGAAGTTATCTCAAATGATGACAAAAAAAATAAAGCAAAAAAAGAATTGTGAAATTTTTTTACATATTTTTCTATTTTGATAAAGAGCACATGAATATATTTATAAGCTTTATTAGACAATTATCTAGGTAAGAAACCAATCAAGTTATGCATAATCAATGCATCATTACGAGAGTTATGAAAATCAAGGAAAATATCTTAAATTATTTCTCAAAATATCCTAAGTATCTCTAATATGAAGTAGATCGTTCCCATATTATTCTATGCCACGACAAAAAAATTAGCAAAGACTTGGACGGAGTCCTACATTCTCGCTAGAAACGAAGTTTCATGATATTGACAACTTTTTTTTTTTTTTTTTTTTTAAGCAATATTTACAGCTTGTTATGCTTGCGATAAGGGATATCCATGGAGATATAGATTTAAATAAGTTCGTTTGTCAAGAGTTTTCCTCTTGAAAGTGTTTCTCAAGAAATTGTTACAACTTATGAGGTGAGCTATTTAGACATTAAATTAAATATTCATCTGACAATTTAAGTTTTTAAAATAATTGAATTATGATTCCACAAAATTTCACAAAAGTAATGATAGACTTATGAATAAAAATTGTCATATCGTACTAGAATGTCTCCTAACATTTGGATGTCTGCGGTAGGAACTTCGCTAATCAGCTATGTGGGCTCATGTTTCTTGGCATTGGAGGTGGAATCATCACAATTGAGCCGCTATATATCTGCGGATTTCCTTCCCGTCCTGAAATTATTTTGGTAATTGCATGCATCAGTACCGAAACAACCAAATAAGCATCCTCAATGCATAAGTAAAACCATTCATCTGAAGTATACCATATTCAAATCAAATGCTTAACCACTCAACTCATTCTTGGGGTAGATAAAGCCACATTCGATGTTTCTTTTGTCCTTAGGCACTAACTTTAAAATTGTACATTATATCAATATATCCAGGAATATTGATTCTCAAACTAATGGTGACACCACATGTGCACTTCTTTAGGATGGTTTGGAAGTGAACATTACATATAAGTTATCTCTAAGTTCTCTCTCTCTGATTAAATTTAGACTTTTGGGTTAATTAACTTTTTAATGGTCTTAATACCAACACATTTACAAAGTTTAATTGTGTTTACCGTATTCATTCCATTGTTACATGAATGTTTCCTTTTTTTGACTTTGCACTAGCACTGTATGTAACATAAAACACAAATAAAAACATGTAATTATGTTATTTGTTAAAGAATAATGGAAGAAAATGAAATATTTGCATATCCTTTTCACGATGGTCCTTCCTATAACCTAGACAAGACAGAGGATGCAAAAGTATGTTTACTTTAAGAGGATACATCTAGATAAGGAGATGTAAATTTTACTTTGTATTTTTTGCCTTAAATGTCCTTTCTAGTCATTTCGTTACTTTTGCATTCTAAACAAACATGGAGGAGTCATATTCAGGAATCCACAGGAAATTATCATATCAGTTCCTAAAGTCAATCTTTTTTTATCTCGAACACTATCCTGATACAAATACAAAACGTGAATTTCGGGGTTGTACTCCGTTCATAAAATAGAAAGGTTCACAATTTGTACAGAGAACACGGTTCTGATTTTTCAGCATAGATGTAAACTACCAAGGTATATGTCAATACGACCGGCTTTTGTTGATCAATAAAGTTAGTGGGACACCCATGGAATCCGAGATTTACTCATCTTAGGCAGATTCCTTGACTATAAAATAAAAAGAAAAATAGGAAAAAAAGAAGAAGTCTAAGTACCTTTGGAAGGGTCATAGCCGAGGCTCTGGAGGTGACGATATTCTTGACACAGAGCACAACAATGGCAAAAGCAATGAACATAACAATCGTTGCATGCATTCTGTTGCCATCTGAATTGAGTCTTCAACCTTCTACGATTGCAGCAACCGCAGCAGCAAGCTCCTCCCAAAAAACAACCCGTCAAAGTAGCAGCTAAACAGTAGAGTGCGCCTTTCGCAACACAAGCTGCAACAAAACGAATATAATAATATCATCGTTGTTGATTTTTATCATTTGAGGTAAATTACTGTAGCGGCCCTCAAAATTCTGAAGTGAGACATACATGTGCAATTTGAGGCAGGGACGCGAAATAAACTTTACCAGAACCTAGCTTTGATATTAAATTAGAAAGTCAAACCAAAAGTTTAAGCTAATAGATGAAAGAAGACCATTAGCAAGCGATGTTGGATATTTCAATCTTTTAACACATTATTTCAAGTATAAAATGGCTATTGCTGTTCAAAATGGCTATTGCTGTTCGGAAATGTGGCACGCATTCCCAATTTTTCAAACACAGACTTATAGATTTAACTCAAAAGATTGCACACGCCACCGATCAAAGCCTAACCATCTGTCTCTCTGCTCTCCACAGCTCATTACCATGCCGCCTGAGCAGCTCCTCCTCTCTCTCTCTCTCTCCCTCTCTCTCTGCTTTACTCAGAGGTCTACGATGGTTGCATATGTCGTCCTGCCTCAGATTGAAATTGCAGGATATGCATGGCTGGAGTTTGCAATTACGACAAGGTTCATGGTTCGTGGAGGTTGAGGATGAGGGATAATGGGTTTGTGAAAAAGAAAAAGAAAATACTAGTTTACAAATACATACATGAAGATCCTTCGTTCGCGAACACCGCGATCCTCCCAAAAGTGACGCATGGGCAAAAAAGCGTTGTGCAACCTGAAACACGTACAACAATATTATACATATCACAGCATCCACGAACTATACTTAAAAGTATACAACTTTGAGAGGACAAAAAGAACAACAGCTGCATGGATCGTCGCAACAATGAAAAATATCGGATGACCAAGTGACGGAGTATTTCTGTTGCTCCGGAAGATGATGGTGGTGGTGGTGGTGGTGGTGGTGGTGTTCCTGAAGATAATTAACGGGTAAACCGGTGCCGACCGTGTATCCTTGAGAACGAGGAAGAGGGTTCGATTTCTGGTACGACATGGTTATGTCCTTTTTAGTTCAGCAAGATGTGGAAGATAATGATGGCCGAGTAGTGGGGGTTAAATAAAGTGTAGGATCTTCGTGATTGGAAAAACTCCAACGAAAGTGTGGTGTGTTTCTAAGATGATCACAAGTGGCTTCGGTCTTATTTATAATGGGCAAGCTTTGATTTTATAGCTTTTCTAACACAAAGCGATGGCTTGTTTAGTCTACGCGGTAGTCTTGCGATAAGTGTACATATAGTCGTGCTAACACGTTATCAGTTTTGTTGACGCGAAACTGCACTGCTAAAAAGCTCAAGACACGAATATGGACTCATTATTTACTGATGTAATTTGTGGAAAGACTTGCCAAGTTATTTGATATGAATGATATGAGCCTAAAGTCAACACTACCCATGTTGGGGTATAATACGCGAAATCACTAAAGAAATAAATAAGAAATAATAAGGATACCAGAAATTTACATGATTTGATCCGAGTATCGGTACCTATGTCCACGGGAAGAGTCAGCAGCAAACAATCTACTATAATCGGAGAATCAGAGTTTACAATCACTCACATTTCCTATACCTAAATTTAACACAAAACTCAAAGTGTTTATAAATAAACAACTCACTTGGACATAAACTCACGGCACAAAATTACCGCCTTTTCAAGCTCGAAACAAAACGCTTTACATACACCAAAATCAGGATGTACGGCTTTGCGTATTTCTTCAAAGTTTCTCACGGCTTGCGGCTTCTGAAACGTTGGATGGGCGGCTTCTGGTTCGGCGGACGTAGGGTTCCGCTTGTTAAACCGCTTCACGCACGCCTGAAAAAGGAAATTCGTGCGTGTATGCCTGGGTGTGCGCCCAAGGTCAAAGGTTTGACCTTGGCCCGACCAATGAACCAACCTTCACGTGGAGAGGCTTCACGCGGCTTTCCTTTTTTGTTTCGTAGGTTTCGGCCGTCCGAGAAAAGGACAAAAAAAACTTGCAATTCTTTATGTAAATCTTCATGCAGTCCAGCGAATTTCCTTCTACATGGGAAATCTTTATCAACAAAATTCGGTATAATAAATCATCATTCGAATTCAAACTCGAGACAATAATTTAACAACCCATTCCACCATTCCTACCAACCCGTCGATCTAGAAATAAGCGTCCCTCTAATTACTAAACATACGGGCTTTATCGACTCACCCATATCTTAAAAATAAATAACCTTGCTAATGCTAACCCCACCATTACTCTTTGTGAATAACAGTGTCTTTTTACCACAAAGTGCGATGGAGATGCACCATTAAGTAATTAGAGACTATTTCTCAAATAGAAAATTCTCAATTAGAGACACTATTTCTTTCTTCTAGAAAGGAAATGAAATCAGTAAGAACTAATTGCTGCGCGTGAACTTTTTTCAAACTTTGAATAACTACTTAAATATAAAACTCATTTGAGGAGTGAATAGAAACTTTACTAGATCTTTTTTCTTGAATAAATTTGTCATGTTTTTTACCTGGTTTCATCTAGAGTTATTTAGAATTAGACCACATCAAAGTGAATTTCTCTTTAATTGCCATTTATAGATCACTTATTTTTACTGAATTGGGAAGACAAATTTGTATTCTATTACGTGAAAATCATGTTAGATATCATTTTAGTTGTAACAACGTGAAAAAAATTTACAGAGTGACAGGAAACCGATAAAGCAAAGAGAGAATAATAAGAAGGTCAATGCTAGCCTAATGGTGCCGTAAGTGCTTCAAACTAATGGTGCATTTTGTGCCTTTAGTATCACTTCAAAAGCAACAGGCTATGGAACATTTGATTAATTAATAATTTAGCTTGATTAGTAGAAGATTGCAGACTTTTTGTGGATCAGAGAAATGAACTTTTTTTTTTAATTTAATAACTTAATCTTGATATAAAATCTTTAATATTTTGCTTGATTAGTAGAAGATTGCAAACATTGTGTGGATCAGAGAAATGAACAATTTTTTTTTTTTTTTTTTTTTACTTTAATAACTTAATGTTGATATAAAATCTATTTCACATGAGATAGCTTCAAATCCACGTAGCAAATTTGAAGAGCAAATTTTAATTCGGAAATAAATAAATAAAAACTAACAAATTTCACTCAAAATTCCACGGGGAAAATATGGAGCCGGGGGGGGGTTTCAAGACTGCACCGTTACTATGTCAAGCTTTTTCCAAAAATAAACCAAAAGAAGATCACACTTATGAACAATATATATATTTTCCATGGCCAACGCCTTTTTATTTTTTATAATCCAGCACAAGTAGGCTAACTAATTGAAGGTCCGTTAGAACATTTTATCAGCCCTTGAACTGATTAAATTCGTTTTATTTACCTATACAAGTGACCCTAACTCAAAAAAGTTTCATGGAGTAAGTGAAATTTGAATTTTTAACTTTCAGTTCCTAACTTGGAAATCTACTGACAACCTCGCCAATTGTGTCAATCCACAGAATTGGCCTAGTATCTTTATTTTTGAAAGTGATATCTAACATGATTTTTACATGATAGAATACAAATTTGTCTTCTCAATTCAGTAAAAATAATTGATCTACAAATGGCAATTAACGAGAAAATCTTTTCGATGCGGTCTAACTCTAAATAACTCTAGATAAAATGATAGAACATCAGTTGTCTACAAAGATTATGACGTTCTAGCTACTGGTTAGTTACTATAATTGCTTTCATGGTGTTCTTTGAAGTTCTGTACTGTGGTCAAATTTCACACAGCATCTTTCTAGTATCTAGCCAACGCAACTTGTGAAAGACTTCATACATCGTTCTCGTAAACTCAAGTTTTAATATTTCTTTGTAAGTCATTCTTAGCCCCTTGCCTATTCATCAAGTTTCATGAACTTCTAGTTTAGTGCAGTACCCAAAGTAATTTTTACGCAGTTGGTCAAATATAAACAATGTGATCAATTGCGTCGATGTAGAAGATTGGACCGACATCTTAACATTTTCACCTATTGCGCGTGTACAAGTTGTCTCGATCATGAAAGCAATTATAATATCAAGCCAGTAGTGGGAACATAATTTTTCCAGTGTGGGTTTTGTAAAGTGGACAATGCAACTTGTGAAAGACTTCATCATTTTCATAAAGTCAATTTGT